>SMSQ01000619.1:0-10031 GCA_019453375.1 Ctenoplectra terminalis
CCCGTCGTCAATGTGTTAACGTAGTATCGTAGTTAATGTAGCGTTGCAAGTGTTGTTATGTTTTCGAGATAAAGAAAATTTGTACATTCGTAAGAAACCGCACGAACTTAGGGACCAACCTGACATTAGTATGCAGTAGTATCCACGATTATTTTAGATCATACCACGTCGTTCCTGGACGCTAATTTTCATTGCAAGATATTAATAATTGCATTCACTTTTAGTCACGATTGTACTGACCATTGTTCTGTATGATATTTTCTTATTTCTCAATTAGTTTTTGGATTTTTTCTTCAAAAAATTTGGGATGCTTTTACCTAAAAATCTTCTTTGATGCTTATTTTAAGTGCCCATTATTTGTAGAATTTTTGTTGTTAATTAAAAAATATTATAATAATTTAAATAAGTAGTAATTGATTATGCTGAATGTGATACGAGCTTACAATTGTAATTTCTAGTTTTTTCTCATGTCGTTTAAAGTTTTCATCATGGCAACGCTAAACTATACGCAGCAAGGACGACGTTGGAAGGAATTAAAAACATCCAAAACTTTTTGAAAAATAAACTACAAAATTACTTAACACGTTAACACTAAACCTACCGACCATTAAACCACGCCTGCTTGTATCAAAGAAATTACAATAATTAATACTTGGAAAAATACATAATGCTGGAGAAACAAATCTTTAATCATATATTTTACAGAAAATCACAAAAAATATTCAAAAGTGCACCGTTAATAATTTATAAAATTTGGACAAGAAATTATGAAACGGTCATTTGACCGCTTTGGTAGGTTTAGTGTTAAGCGCGGAGCCGATTTTTCTAGGGTTTCTGTTGAAGAGGCGGATCGTTTAGCAGTGATTAAAAAATAAATGTAATTTTAATGCAATTTATTAAAAATTCTAGGCAAAGATGTGGTTCAGATTTGCGCATATTACAACCGTCAAGTTGTTTAGCAATGTAGTTAGAAAATTAACTAAACAGGTCGTTACCTTTTGTAATATGCGCAAATCTAAACCACATATTTGTCTGGAATTTTTAATAAACTGCATTAAAATTACAAAATTTATTTTTTAACCTTGATACTGCCGGTTCTATGCACCGATGCCATCCAAACGAAAAGTTCGTTGTCAGTCCACTGACTCCGCGCTTAACGTGTTAACAGTTTGGAAAATATCATGAAGAGCAATGGTCAATATGTCGATGATTAAAAATAAATATACGTCTTAATATTTTCGAATAAAACGAAATTATTTATGGGGTGACCTAATAAAATCATATATTATGTCAAAACATTTTTTACTTATAAGAATATGTAATTGGAAAATTTAAAATAAAATATGAGTGATCTGGAATAGCATAAGTAAACGTTTAAAGAAGTCTCTATATTTCTTATTTGTTTATAATGTATTCTTTCAGATGCACGTATTAAAGACGAAGTATTAAAATTTTGTTAGATTCATTAAATATTTTAGTTCAGGTACAGTTAAGAAAATAAATTTTTATGCTGCTCAGTTATATTAGGTAACTAAAAAACTTCATACAATTTTTATAATTTAAGAACGATTGCATATTCGACTATTTTTTTACCGACTTCGTTATCTTATTTGCAGATTATTTTCACGGGTAAATAAAAATTTCCTAACTGTGTGTCTGTGTGTGGAACGAAAGGAAGAATGATACTGAGAATGAGTAGAAAATTGTCATATAAAATATGTTGTATAAAATTTACAATTTTGGAACTATATGATAGTTATTTTTGATCATTTTAACATATTTTCATCATCAAAATGAATTTTTATTCTGGAAACTATTTTATTTTATTCTAATCGAAATTTACATCCTACTGATATTAAATTTTTAATAAATTTCATACAAATTCATTTAAAAAGTTTAAATTCAACTGTTTTTAGGATAATCAATACTCAATATTTGCAAAAACAATAAAAGATTAAAAGTAAAAATTTATTAAACTTTTAATAAAAAATCTTTCCCTACTTTTAGGAAATATTTCTTCTTAATTTTATATTTTAACACGAATAATATAAAAGAAAGTTATTCTGTTGTAAACCCTTCAATTATATGAAATTTTTTTAGGTTAAGTATTTGATTCTGTTGGAACATTAATTAAAACTGAATTCGTTCACATATTTGAAACATGAAATAAACTTTTAGTCGCCGTAAAGTACTTCTCGTGTAAAGTAGTAAATTGTAGTAAATAGTAACGAATTACATGTACGTGTGAAAGCGGAGAAAATCCAGTCACGTTGAAATAATAACAGGAAAAAATAAGGTTCATCAAATTTCCATTAAAACATGCCCTGAAGAAAATTTCAAGTAAAGCATTCTCTTGTGATTTGAAAGTATGCCTTTATGTACAAACTCCTGATATATTGTTAATAACGTAGAGCGCACAACTTGCGATAAGACACCCTAATACGTAGCAGAAATTGAGAGCAGCGCACTAGACGTTCCAAAACTTTGAATTAAATTTCTGCAAAGTTGCATTCTCAGCCATTCACCGTGAAGTTCATGAAGCACGTTTGGTCAACTTATCGTCGTATGAAAAAACTTTTCTTCGTTCAAACACGCTCAAATTTTACTTTGTTTCGTTCCGTGAGAGTAAAAAAAGTAGTTTTAATATATATATAAAGAAAAAAAGAATCGTTCAATACTGTATAACACACACAATGTGTAGCTCTCATATTAGAACCAGCAAAAAAGTAATTCTTTCTGCAAAAATAAATCGATATTGCAAAATAATTACTAAAGAAACGTAGGTAAGTCTAATTTACAATTATCGTTTTTAACAATTTGGTCTTTCTGACACTCGATGCTGAATTACTAACAAAGTAAGTTCTGCCACTCGAAAATTTTTAAATTTTTAAATATTCAAAAGTCTAAAATTTTGCAAAGTTATAGCTAAAAATAACGTTAACCCATTGACTGTGAGGCATATTTAGGGTGTCTTGTTCTGAGTGCCAAGGTTTTATTTTAAATACATGAAACTTCACAAAATATAATAATATTAAGTTACCGATATAATATTATAATGGAATTTACAGTAATTTTTATTGAAAAAAAAAACACTAATAATTCTTAACTCAAACGGCCATTTGAAATTAATCTAAAATTGCAGCACACACTACGAGATATCTCGTAGCTGGCAGTCAATGGGTTAATAACGAAACCATTTTTTGTTTCGATAATGAAACGGGTCTAGAGGTGAAAACGTATCCTTGAAGTAATTTAATATTTTCGTATTATTAGGTTGTAACATAAATTCGTTCGTTTAAACTTAACCTTTTAGCTACTGTACACCATTATAGTGACTCACTTATTTCTGAGTCGTTGAGAATTGTATACACCATTGTTATGCAACGAGAATATGCATTCATATGACATTATGGTTTTTCAGACTCTTTATATCAAAATTTATGAAAAAAACTATAATTTATTCATTCATATATTTACTGTAACATAATTACGTAGTATAAAGCACCTCTGGATATACAGAGTGTCCCAAAAGGTCTGCAAGCCCATTCAAGGGGTGATTCCTGAGATAATTCGGGGCAAAAACAAAAAAAAAATATATAAAAAATTTTAAGGCCCCAAGCGGGCGCCCGGTGCGCTTCCCCTTAAATCCTGCTTTTGTATTATATTTTGTACAAGCTATATTTTTCGGTATTTGTAATGGATGGACCGTTCATTTGCAATGTTGGTATTTCTTGATTAAAAAAAGAAACGAATATTTTAATATGACACGAAGTATGATTTACGTATTTTCTAAATTATTTATGCGCTGCTTTAAGAAATGTATTTTTGGCAAAGGGTAAGTCCGGGATAGTTGGACCACCTTTTAGAAAGAAGCCATTCCATTGTTGATTTTTTACATTATTGTTGTTTCGGACAAATTAAAGCAGCGCATAAATAATTTAGAAAATACGTAAATTATACTTCGTGTCATATTAAAATGTCCGAAACAATAATAATGTAAAAAATCAACAATGGAATGGCTTCTTTCTAAAAGGTGGTCGAACTATCCCGGATTTACTCTATGCCAAAAATGCATTTTTAAATTTTCTACACTAAGAGCTCGTTTCAGTGTAGCTTCGGCAGAAGTTGTGATGAGTAGCAGTGCTAAGATTAAATTAATTGCTCGTGGCTCCATTATTATCACAGTTGAGTCCTGCAGCAATGAGACGAACAATCGATTCTTAGAAGAGAAACATGATGCTTGCGGTGACCGAACGAATTTATATTACAACCCAATATCATGAATAGCTATGACATATTACAAGATATGGAAAAACAGTTGAGTTCAAACTTATATAGCTTTTGATCTCTTGTATAGTGGCTGCACAAAATTAAAAATAAACATATTTTCATTAGACGATTCATATACATTTGATAAATTTTAATAATTAACATTCTCAAAAGTGACTTCTCTAACAGAAGGTTACTAGAACCATGATTTACGTTTAAACAAGAAGTCGCCTTTTTTTTAATGATTCCCTAATTTATAATTTTTGCACGACTGAACGTTTAAAAATACTTAAATATTCCTTTGCAATAATTCATAAAATATAATAAAAGACTGTCATAATCCTAAACGAGTGGAAGCTATAGATACCGAAATCAAAACTCTGAATTCCCTAAATTGAATAACCCTTTTCAATTAAATTAAATTATCTAATCTATAAAATAATGAAATAATATCTCTAATACAATAGTTAAAAAAATAAGAAAAAAAAAAAATAGAAAATCTAGTGTCATAATGAATAAACAATTAAGAAGTAAGATATGTAAAAATTCGTTACATTTATCCTTAACACGTCTAATTCGTATAATTTACTTAAGTTAGTTACGAAAGTGTATAGCTGCATCAAACGTTTAAAGCAGCCAAACCACGCCGACCATTTAGTACGCTAATAAAAAGAAGTTGCGTGTTACAGAAGTAGATAGCAATTGCAGGCCACGCAAATCTACATAAGTTAATGATACACTTAATACCGTCGTGTCGGTGCATGAGTATATGTATAGAGAAAAGGAGAGAGTGAGTGAGGGTGTCAGTCCTGTATAGGTTGTCAGAACAGGAAACACGGATATATATTCCGCTTCCACGGTCAGATTATGTACCCTAAGAATTCCACTTAACGTCAACATTGATTAATTTAGTAGCACTAATGGATTAGCTATGGCGAAACGACGTTATTAAAATTAGCGATAAATGGATAACCTGACTGCACTTCTAATTACACGGTAATAATAATAAAGATACTGCGACTCTGTGTACTTAAAGTAATAGATTTAAAATATGTTAAATACGTTAAAACATTAATTAACGTTCAACATATTTACTCTCCTTTATGGATTTCAATTAACTGCAATAAATATGCATACGATGTACTGCGCAGAGATCGTAAGTTGCCGAGCTCGCACAAACTGAACGGTACAGAAGCACGGGGATTAGGCTTCTAGGACGAAGTTAAATTAGGCTGCTAGGATCACCAAATTCCTTCCAAGGAGTCTCATCTTCATAGGAGTAAAATTTTTATATCCGCTAAGAATACAAAAAATTGTGATAAGAATTAAATTTTTAAGATAAGAACATATGAAAATCATACTTAACAGGTTGACTGCCATGGGGGTCACCGATGGCCGGCACTCGACTTGGCTACAGCGCCATGGGGGCCACCGGTGACCGGCGACGCGACCAATAGTAAAATACATAATTAGAGTAAATATGGATACTGATAAATTTTCAAATAACACCACTGTTACTATAATGGTTCGAAGAAATTAATGCCATACAGAACATGCAAAAATAGTTTTATTAGTACAAGGAAAATATAGATATTACTTTGTTCAACATAACATACATCGCATAATAAGAAATTCATGTTGGCGCGATGGGCAAACCACGTAAAATGCGCGTGGCAGTCAACGTGTTAATTATAATACCTGTTCTGGAGAATAACTATTTTTACGTACAATTTATGGGGATTACATTATGAAAGATGCGGAAACTTTTTTGTTTTACTAATAGTTGACATTCTGGGTCTATGTCCATACCAATGTGTTCGAGTCGTCGCTGTTATAACATAACAACCTTTTGCTGTTGCATTCACAGCATTTTATCAGAACAAACATTGTAAAAACGTTCCTTTGTTTATCGAGGATAATTCAACTATTGTAAAATAAAAAATTGTACCTTCATGGGTTTGAATAAACAACTTAAAAAAATAAAAGTTACTCATTTTGTTTCGATGCTTCTTCTCGGCGACCTTTGTTACCCGATACATTTCTAGATATGATGGATTTAATCAATAATGGGAATCGGTGTAACTCAGAGTGCAACAACTAATTTGATTCGTCGGCAACTTACGATTTCCGCAGTATACTTATCAACCCTGTAGCGCCAAAGTGATGTCTTATAGACGCCACTCATAAATTATACAGGGTCGAATTAGTCATGTAACAGAAGTAGCAAATGCTACGGACCCCGCACCTAGAGCAAAAAATATTTAGCTTGTAAAATTTTGTAACAGCCCTGGCTACCGTTAACAGATATTTCTGCTTCGAAGAAATGTTTTTCTAAAAATATTTCAAAAAACAAAATATCTTTGAAAATCTTTCTGTAAGATAGGACCTCCTGGTAACATTTGCTACAGGCCCCGCGCTGGCTTAATCCGCCTCTGAAATTATATATTTTATGTCTAAAAGTGCGATTGCATTGGTCTATGGCGATATATTATTTGCGTTGTTTGAAAAAATTTTATAAAACTGAATTTTTCACTCTCGTAATCAACGCAGTGACTGTTTTTTAATACAGAAACGAAGGTAAACCATGTACTGTGCGTTGCTGGAAAGACGACGAGTCGAAGAAACGCGGGTTCGATTGGTTAGAATGCAATAGATACATTTTCTTTTAACTCTTTGGGGCACGCTGGGATTAAAAGTGTCTTTTTGATGCACCGTAACGCATGATGTCACATTTTTAATCCCACCTCGACTTAGGGAAAAGAATGTGCTTTAACACTAGGTTTACGGACATCCATTGGCTCATTTTGATGTGTATGTTACGTACGCGTCCTCCACGGCGTAGTGTTTAACCCCTTGCACTACGCCGAAACTCTGAAGAAGCCGTGCCAAACTTGGCCGCCGGAATGGTCGCGAAAGGCTCGTATTTACTTCACGCGATGGATCTCTTTGGAAATTCAAATGAATTTGGATCAAAACTTTTAAAAAATACTTTAGAGTCTGACTCGTGATATTCATGTTTGACATGGAAGTGTAACAACGAGTCTGACTCGTGATATTTAAGTTTGGCACAAAATTTTCATCACGAGTCAGACTCGTGAAAGTAGTGCAAGGGGTTAATCTAGTGCCCCATGGAAGGGTTGACTCATGTTAGGGGAGCACATTCCTTGGTATGAGTCTAACGTGCCCTCTCCTACGAATTTAATATTTTTTCGGGGTATATAAGGAGCTAAAATTTTGGAAGTTCAGATCGGTCTAGAGTTGACTAAGAGTACGCCGTTACTCCGTCAGTCACATATCTGTATTAGTAAGATCGGGTTGCATTCCGTTTCGAAGCATTCTTCAAATTCGTTAATAAACGTGAGTCTCAGATAGACATTCTCAGACTATCTCCGCGTCTCGCGCTGCGTAGAGGCCGAGAAGGATACACTCGCATTAGAGTGTAGAACCATTTATCTGTATCTTATTATAACTTGATAGTTTAAGAATATATTGTTGAGTTTTAACTGAGTTGCTTAATTCTGGCACCCATCCTTAGTTATTAACCCTTTTAGCACCGAGCGCACTCGCCAAAAATACCAACGACGATATATCGTTGCGCCTCCGTTAGAGCCTTATTATGCTCATCACAAGAGATCTGTGTTTAAGTATAACTTCATGAAATGTTAAAATGGTTCATATTCGATGCAACACAAGTGAAAAAATGTTTATTATATCAACTTTTTGTTATATCCTATGTTTTTACGTGCCAAGATAAGGTAGAATAGAATAGAGATAAGATAGAAACGGGACACGGGATATCCCTCGGATATCCGTCGACACGAGATAGTTTCTTTGGACCGTAATCGCAATCTTTACACTGTTTTCGATAGTTTCCATTGGTATCGATTTATTCTCCATCCATTTCGCAATGTGCTGCTTTTTGAATTTTGTAAATATTACGCCTACTTTGGTTTTTACGAGCATTTTCGCAAACCTCTACAAATCGTCGATTCAGTCCGGTATTCTTCGCCTAGGTACGCTCTTTTTGCTCGGTGCTAAAAGGGTTAAACAGTCGAACTGACGGGTATTCCCACATTGATATACCTTTACCGCTCGAGGTATACTAATGGTAGATTGCAAGGTCCAATATCCTTAACCTATAGTGGCTCCCGGTGATACAAGGCACTGGTTCGTCCGCGTTTACCCATCCACCGGCTCCCGGTGTTAACCATACACCGGTTCGTCCGATCCTGACCAATAATCCTATCTACCCATAAACCTAAGGCCACGCGATAGCGCCTGGCCCACGCCCCGGCCCTTGCAGTCGTAACATGTACATTGAAATATAAATTTTTTATATCATTAGTTCGGTTTACTTCAAATTAATAGATTTCTGTTAGCAGAGATATATTCGGTACACTTTTCGTACACAAATTCTATTTTGTATTTATATTTTTCACGTGCATCATTGTTGAACTTAAGCACGAAATCTGAACCGAGTCAAATTGACGGGTTCCGTAAATCTAGTGTTAATAAGTACCATTCATGAACCCGTGTAACACGGTGGGACTATTCGAGTCCCACCCTGTAACAACAAATTCAATTAAATTATTATTTTTTTATGTTTTTACATTATGTGATTCCTTTATTAGTAAAAATATACCAAGTTTGTTTCATTTAAAATGCAATAAAATTTCTATGCAACGTGGGTCTAGTTTATTATTTGAAATCCTGTACCGCAAAAAGTTGACACGATAAGGACAGGGTACACGTATTTTTGTTATTCGTTGAAACGATCTCATCTACGAATCGGATCATATACTATCGCATCATAGAAACCTAACCAGAACCTAATCTCTCTTGTCACCGTGTCATTCTGCTCGTCATTTTTCCAGCAACGCACAACACACAATTAATTTTGGTTTTCATATATTTTTATTTGTTTCTGAAATAAGAGAAGCGCGATTGCGTCCCTTGGCACTTTTTTACCGAATTTCTGAAATGACCAGTGGCACTCAAATGGTTAACTTACATTTCTTTTAACCTCTTGACACCTCCATACCTCGTGTACCGTATCATGCTTTTGTGCATAGTAACTTTACCATTTATTTAATACATTTCATGAAACAATCAAACATAAAAATAAACATTTCGTGTATTATTCGATCTATGATCTATGACCAATAAAAATTACATTGTCACATTCTTATTGGCTGAAGTACGTTTTAACCGACACAAAATTGTGGACTTCTTTTTTTTGTTAATTAATAGTTTTCGATGCGTAGAATTCAAAAATGCAAGTCTTAACTTTAGAAATTCTCGCGGTTCAAATGTTAGGTGTATTTTTAGTGTTTTTAGTGCATCGGACAGGTCACTTTGACGACATGTTGGCTTGTATTCATCATCTGATTGGTCTACATTCTAGGGTAATCAATCTACGTAAATTTGAGTTGGGTTCGGGGTCGTTTTAAATCTGGCCGACCATGTTTTCAGTTATTTCTTCGTTCAATGAACATAATTTCACCAACATAACATCAAAGTTACTCGTTAAATATGCTAAAAACGATAACTTTACTTATGCATAACTTTTGAACCGCTGGATTCCTAAATTTAAAACTTGCATTTTTTAATTCTACGCATCGAAAACTATTGATTGTCAAGAAAAAGTCCATAATTTTATGTCCATNGATAAAAATTACATTGTCACATTCTTATTGGCTGAAGTACGTTTTAACGGACACAAAATTGTGGACTTCTTTTTTTTGTTAATTAATAGTTTTCGA
>SMSQ01000621.1:0-10031 GCA_019453375.1 Ctenoplectra terminalis
TGGAAGCAATGGAAAATGTGTCTCTTCCTTCTTCGTCCAAACCGGAGATGAGGAGAGATGCCCGATCATTTCAAAATATCAGTGAAAAAATCAGTGCTACTTCGTATGGAAATGTACGTAAGCAAGAGGCAGGAGGACAATGGAGTGTATCGCGCTGTTACAACTGCGGTGAAGCTGGACACATCGCAACACGCTGTACGAAGCCGAAACAGGAAAGAGGATCGTGTTATTCATGCGGGAAGATGGGACATCTTGCGAAGAAATGCCCAGGAAAGGAGGAAAGAATTTTGAAGGCCAGTGAGCAGGTGTCCAACGTGGTTGAAGCAGTGCCAGAGGATGATGAATTCCAACGGAAGGTGAAGTATGAAATCCGTAAGAAGAACATCAACATACATCTTGTATTAAAGACTCTGTTAGATTCNATGTTAAATATTAGTAAGTAATAAATATAATTGCTATTAAAAACATTTATGTATTAAAATTATTACATTAATTATAATCGTATCTGAAAATCAATGTATTCTAAATAAGTGTTTAAAATGCTATAATTATTTTAGAGATTTCATAGTTTGCATAGACGCAGTGCCTCTTTTTATCTGTTAATCAAAATTTCGAAAAATATGTTAAGTGGAAAAAAATGTTTTTGATGGATTATAAGAACTTTAAGTGAATATTATAATATATGTATGAACAGAAGGTCGAGGTCTTAAAGTTGCATAGTATATGTACTTTCTATAGAATGATACGGAGTACGTAGTAAGGTGAATTCAACCATGCCATATTATGTAGAATTTTGTTGAACAATATGTAAAATAGAACAACGTAACTAATGGAATTATTCAAATACTTAAATGTTCAATGACATTGTTTTGAATATTGATACACGTCCACGCTACAAACTTTTACGTATCTACATTGATTATGTTTAACACGTGGGTCTTCAGGCGCGGATAATACTGCCAGCCGAGTTTCCTATTTGAACGAAGTATTTTTTCGCAAAAATCAGTAAATTTGTAAACTCGACATCTCAAAAACTAATTAAAATCGATCGGTTACACGAGCAGTTAATGAATTCGTATTGAGAAACACTATCAAATAATCTGAAAAAAATATATAGTTCAGTTAAAAAAAAAAAAAAGAAATGAATTTAATCTTTATTAAATAACAAAGTAAAAAAAATTAGCTTTCATTAAATGATGTTCCCCTTTGTATAATACACAGCGGACACCCTGTATAATATACGTGTTTTTCTTGTGCTCACTTATCACTTATCAGTTATTTTATAAAAAGCAAAATAAAACAATTCTTAAATGCGTAGTATTAGTATTAATATTCCCAATTGCATAAGCATGTTCATAAACATCCACCTAGTGCATCACACACGTACATATTTACGAGAGATTAATTTTCTTCGTGTACTATACATATTATACATGTAGTGAGTTGAAACTTATACAACTTCGACTTACTACATCTTTTATGTAATGATTCAAATACAGTGTTCTTTAAATTCTTCAACTATGCTTATTCCTTTTTAAGACACATTAGGTTCTGTCCAGAAAACAGTCTGAGTGGAAACTATAAACATATACAAATTTATGTATCCGGTTACAAATGATTTAGTATATGTGTGTTATGGATATAATTTCCTTCGAACAATATTATTTAAATTTTTATATTTTTAAGAATTCTATATTAGAAGGAAATATGTCATGTATTAAGCACTTTTCTTTGTATTTTGTATCATTGAAAAAATATGAAAACAATTATTCACTATGAAAAGTTTAGTTAAAATTTTAATTGAATTAGTTATGCGAATTTTAAGCCGATTTCAAAATGCATTTAGACTATCACTGTAACATAGTAACAAATATTTTTAAATAAGACAATAATCATCAGTTACGATGTTGTAATAATACAATAACTAAATTCACTGGTATAAACTTGGCAATTTAAGTGAATAAAAATCTGGCCACTACATTTTGTAAGAATTTTTGCACATTATATGATTGTATAGTATAGGAAAGTCACGTGTATAGCCTTAAAAAGTCACACTAAAAACGATATAGACTACTGCCTTTTAAAAATATTAAAAATTATAAATATTTCATAAGATACTATGAAAAAATAATTAGATCTACCATCTCCTTAGTTTAACAAAAGTATCGTCAATTACTCAAAACTGCAGACAACGTGAGTTAAAGTAATTCTCAGGAATAACAATATAAGAATATTACACACATAGTAACATTTCAATTTTGTTATGCATAAGAATGATTACAAAATTAATCAAACGTTAAATATGAGCTGCGAATTGTAAATTATTTAAATTGTTGTAAATACATGTTTTGAATACTTTGTTGAATTTATAAATAAATTTTTTTAAATTAGATATACTATTCACCAACGTAAATACTTTAGAAAAACTGTAAATCGTAATTGTTAAAAAGAATATATATATGATACAGCGCCTAAAAATAAATTATTTACCTAAAATTCTTGTTAATCCTTTTTTTGCATTCTGTGTACCTTCCATCTTCTTTATGGCTGTGATTTCCAATACTTTCAAACATAGACTGTTCAAATTCTAATCTCTTACTCGATAATATACAGTAACGTCTACTCCCCGCCCACCAACATGCAACCTCTCCTTTTCCTTACAAATCTATCCCACTTCTTTACAATTAGTTTCCAAACATTTGCTTCGCTGTAGTTCAAGTGAAATCTAAATTAACATGCTACAACGAACAAACAAAAAGAAAAATTATCAAATATTTACATTACACTTAACAGTTGATAACGATTACGGAATATATATCTAATACTAATGGAATTTTTAGTAAAAGAATGATATTCTTCCTAAAAGTGTCAATTAATAATAGATCTTATATAGAAAGAATTAATGTATTCCTTCTAATAAAAACAAATAAAATAATTAACAATATGCAAGCTAATAAATTATTTCGTCAATAATAATACTCGAGTCAATAAAACAACTTTTATCATATTATTTTATGCGTGAGAAAGGTTAGACTTAAACAATACTATTATTTAGAGATATTTTAAAAAATGTTTTAAACATTTTTATTTGCTTTTCGTTAGTTAATTGCTACATAAAATAAAAAATGATTATTTCAATTCATATAAACAGTTATTATATCGAATTTCAACATCTTTATAAAAGTCATTAACGAGAGATAGTGACCTTAAATAACACTTTTTCAACGCTTAATTCTAAATGTTTTTCTATGTTTCATGGTACAATCATACATCTACTATTAATTATTGAAAAACTCTAATTTTTATTTATTTATTCATTTATTTTTTACAGATATATCTATAAATAAATGTTTGGAAGTATCGTTTAAATTGATATTCTTCCGGAAGACCCATGTTGCCAATTGACTTGTAATTTAAGGGGGGGGGGAGAGAAAAGAAGGGTAGACCCTAAATCTAAAATTTCGTCTTCGGATATTTATTAGTTTCGAAGATATAAATAAAAAACTTCCAATATCATCATTGCATACTGGGTATAGACACGTGACTAATACATCGAATGCTGCCGATTCAGTTATTCCTAGTACAACCGTCTTTGCTGCGGTAGTTATCGTCGTTGACTGTCGAGTAGCCGATAACGCTATACCGATATCGTTTTCATTATCTGCACGAGAGAAATATGCAACAGCAAAGCAGGAATTTAAAACAATATTAGAAAAAGAAACGTGTCAACCATGTTTTTCTGAACTGCATTTAATTTATGAATTTAATTGAGAATAGTGGCCAGGACTTGAATAGAATCAATTAGGAACAAATAACCGCTTCCGCATATTCAAGATTTTACTCATCATTTAGCAGGATGCAAGGAACTTTCCAAGACAGATTTTGTTAAAGTACATTTAATACAAAGAACGACATACGACTGCAGTTACTATGTTATTTAGATTAGTTGAATTCTTTTGGGTATCGCTTAGGTTACGAAAACCTAACGATATCCAACTTCCTGAACACTATCCAGCTTTTTTCAAGCTTGTATTGATAATGTTTTTGTAGCCATAAAGGACGAAGGTGAATATTGTATGCACTTGAAGAAAGTGTTTCCTCGATCAAGAAAGTAGGATTCATCGAGCATACTAAATATAAATTTGTAAAAAAAGCAGAGTATGTGTGACTAATGGTTAATAGAGCTATCGTTGTAAAGTGAGTAATGATAGAAAGATAGCTTGTAATTTTAAAGAATTAAATAATGAGATAATATCTTGGAATAGTTCATTTTTATCATAGATTTATTGATAATACAGCAACTACCTTAGGTGACTGCACCCTAATATCCTTGCCACATTCTTTTCTTTGTTTCTTTAAATGCTCTCTTTCTTTTCCCCTCCCTCCTTCCCTCCCTCCGCCGCACTATTTAACAATCAGATTGCAGATGTTTTATCAGGATTAGACATTACTGACTTATCTATAACTGTTACTATAGATATAGTTTACAAAGAGTAACGAAAAGATGAGGAGCTCGGATCACTATGAGTAGCAGAAACAGCCGTTTCATTAAAGTAATTTAAGCTACCTACTAGAGAAATAATTCTATATCATGATGTCGATAATCAAATACTTCATGTCCCAGTAACTCTTTGAAAGCGGATGTTTTACATCACGTATTAGCTTTTGCATCCAAGTAGCAAAACAATAAAAAATAAAAATCATTTCTCACTGATTTATCTAACCAGATATGCAAAAAATGTTGCTGGTTAGGCTATAACATGCTTAATTTGCAAAAGGTAAGCATACATAGGCATAATATGCGAAATTCTGAGTAATTTCCAGTTAAATGACAGATTCCATCATGTACGTATAAATTGTTAATTCTTTGCCTGTTTTAAAAGGGTACCGCTATTGCCTTACTATGAGCAATGGGGTTATGAAATGATCAGGGGTGCCCGCCTCAACCCAAACCTAAACCAAATCGTTGATTGAGTTACAAGATATAGGATATGAGATATTTCTGGAAGCCTCGCATATGCAGTTGTACGCAAAGCCTTAAAGCTCATCTGATGGTCGTATACATATAAACAAAAGATACGCGACAATTAACACTGACGCATATGCTACCACAGACGCACAGCTATACGCAAAACTCAATGTAGTAGTAGCAACAGTTTTTCGCGAATATCTCGGAAATTAAGCGAGGCCGCAACTTATACGCAAAGGATAAAATTGTTTAGAATATCGATTTCTACAACATTTCCAAAAATCATAAAAATCGGACAGGAGACTCCTTTTCTACAGTTTAAGCAATTGTTCTTAATAATAATTGCTTTTTATGGTTTTTCTGTTAGTGAAAGTAAGAAATAGCTTCAATTAATACTGTACATCGATTGGAACTGCACAATTCTTTTCTGTATCAGTTGAAACAATCCCTTGTACCCTCCAAATCGCAGGTCTTCCTAACGTCGTTTGCAAGTGTCCATCTCCTTTTCAAGTGTCTATCTCCTCTTCAAGCCTGTAAACCAACCGGAAAATAAGGAAGTATTATACGGTATTACGGTATTATTATATACCTGTATAAAAACAGTTAGTTTGCTTCACTATCACAAGGACACTACAGAGAATTTTATGTACATAAATTAATTTATTAACTATTTATTTATATGAAAAATTAAAAATCCGTAAACAATTCAATTTTTCACTTAAATAAATATCACGGATATTTGATGCTCGCGAGATGGCGCTGCCAAAGGTGTTCTAAAGAAAAAAAAGGTAGGCAGCAAAGCAATTCGATAGGAAAACAACAGAGAAAAAAGATCGAGAGATTATCAGCACGAATTGTCAATATTAAGTGTCAGCTTATACAATCGACTGTAATGTCTAAACACGTAATGTCGACATGTCTAAACTCTTGTTCTTTTACTTATCTAAAACATACATTTATAGCAGTGAGGTAAAAGAGATACTCAACGCGTATTATACATATTATATTACATACACAGGGTTGAGCAGATAAAGCGTTACAAGCTGTTTTCAGTGAAGCTATTGCAGATATCAACTTAAAATTTTCACGTGTTAAATGATACAGAAAGGCTAATATTTTAGAGTATAAGATTAGAGGTGAGAGTGAGTTTCTTAAAGGTGAAAAGAGCGCCACCCCTATTTTTTTTTAATGGAATGGCATATTAATTTTTCAATGTTTCAATGTTCCGAAATATGTTATCAAACCTGAGAACTTTTATTTAAAATATTTGTTTTTATTTTGCATAATTAAGAAGTTATAACGGAAAATAACTTACGCAAGGAGAGCTTTGTGTGCGCGTGTGTGCGATTAGTAAATTCGATGAATCAAATGCATGAAATAGTTGTATCAAATTTCAGTAAATCCGTAACTCCAGGAATGTTATCAAATGTTCGCAAAAATATTATTACAAGAATAAATGAGTGTTTGGAAGCGAATGGATAACTCTTTAAACATCTAATAAAATAATACTTTAAAGCAGAATACACTCCTCTTGATATCTCCCGGCACCAACACGAAGCTCCCCTTCTGTAAAATGACTTCCGCTATAATTTCTTAACTCTGCAGAATCAAAAAAAAATATACATATATCTTAGCCAATTGTGGGACCACGACACGACACCGCACCTTCCCGGAGCCGTACTACAATGGCGGTCAGGTCCCACCACCATGACCACCTTGTGGCTCCTCAGCCCCTACCAACGTGGTGATAGGAACTCGGGTACCTCGTTGAGATGTCATAATATTTTTATATTGGAATCTATTGCATTCGAACAAGTTTTAGCATTAAAACAAAGCTAGTACTGTGAACTTTGTGAACTGCGAAATTATTCAGAAAACACCGAACATAAGTTGTATGAGTTGCCTGACGGACTTATTGATATTTTATGTACCTAAATGCATGGAACCTAATGTAATCCGATTGTGTCATGATATGAATGATTTAGGACATTTAGGATTGGATAAAGTTTTCGAGTGTATCAGTCGTACGTATTGGTTCCCAAAAATGCGAGAGAAGATCCGCAACCACATTCATAACTGTTTAAAATGTATAAATTTTTCGCCCATTGAAGACAAGTAAGAAGGACATTTACACAGTTTACTGAAGGAGAATTTTCCATTTTTCACTATTCATATACAAGATCATTATGGACCTGTAGAAAGAAGTAGTAGAGGATAAAAATTCGTTTTAACGATTGTTTATGGCTTCACCAAATTTATTAAATTATATAGTTACAAATCAACCACAACAGAGGAGGTCGTGAAACATTTAAAAAACTATTTTAGGCATTACAGTAAACCGCGTAGAATAGTTAGCGATCGTGGTTCGTGTTTTACGTCCAATTTATTCAAACAATTCGTGAGTAATGAGCTTATCGATCATGTATTAATTGCAGTAAGAACAGCTAGAACGAATGGGCAAGTTGAAAAGTATCAGCGAATGATTACTCCTATGTTAACCAAGCTAAGCGAAACTCCGAAACACTGGGACAGAGTTCTTGGTTCTGTAGAATATGCTATAAATAATACTGCATGTAAATTAACCACTATATATGTCGGTTCGTCCACGAAAGCTCATCTTGTGTCTCCCAGTGTTAAAAGGCACTGGTTCGTCCACGTTTACCTATCCATCGATTCCCGATGTTAACCGCACACCGGTTCGTCCGATCCTGATCATCAATCCTACTAAACCATAAACTTAAGGCCACGACGTAGTGCCTGGCCTACATCCTGGCCCTTGCAGCCGTAACAACAGTGATGCCTTGATGTCCGTACAGTTTACATATATCCAATAATGTATATAAAAATAAAGATATATATACTCTTTGGATAAAACTGGTCATATGTAAACACTACGGCCATAAGAGAAATTGTTTTGAAAATCCTTACGTATCGACGTTACCGGTGGAAAATCGCTGCTCCGATGAAAATGTTAGGTTTAGCGGCTTCAGTTTCAAGGTATGAATCAATTACTTTTTATGTTTTTATAAAATTGATATTTCTCATATTAACTTGTATTCGATTAATACTAATAAACTGCATTACATGCATTTTATTTCATATACAGATAATTCCGCGCTAAAACGCACAAAACTGCAGTCATAGGTACCAATTTTTTTCAAGCTCACCGAAACTGTTGATAACTTTGAGAGAGTAAACTGTGTGAAATTGTAGCTTTCTATCTTGAACAGTTATCGAGATATTCAATGTTAAAATTTTGGAAAATAGAACAAAATTAGTCATCGCGTCATCATTTTGACTCGAATATTTCGAATCTGGTTCAAAATAGTGCGTTGCTCTTGGGCTCATTTTAAAGCTAAACGAATACTCTTTCTAACAGTATGAAATAAATTTTTTTTATTGTTAATAAATATTAAAATAATTGAAGTAAATATTTCAAATTCAGATTTGACGATGTTCCCACCCTGGGATTGATTTGAAAGAAATACCATTCGATTCGTTGAACGATTATTATAAAATACAATTTTTAAAAAGATGGAGCGATTTCGGGAGTGCTGAAAGAAAAAATAATGTTTACGATAATGCCCGTGAATCGGTGCCATGCACAACACGAATAGCCACCATTAGAGGTATGCCATCGCATTGCTTACAACGTATCAGTTTCTTAACCGTTTGAGTGCGGAAAAATTTTCTTATGTATATGCTAAAATTGCGGAATGAAATGCGTAGTTATTTTTCTTTGAAAATAATAAAAATGGTTATATGTTGGAACCGAAAACAATGAGAGGCAAGAATTTGTACGTAACAACAGGAGGCCACCCAAAATAATCTCAGCACGAGCTGTGCGACTGCTCCAACGACTGTTTTACAACCAAGACTGACGGAAAACAGATGGACCCTCGGCCCTCGGCAACACCAGCCGATCTTTGGGGAAAAACGGCCGGAGGACACTCATTATACGATCACCGTGCCGAACAGTCGATCACCGAACGTCTCCAGAGTTTGCAAAATATATATTCATAGAAGAGGACTTGTCGCTACCGCGCATTTTGATTAATAAAGAATCGTCGATTCTTACAATTCAGAAGTAGGATCGGAGTCGCGTGTCGCGTATTCACGGAGTGAAGTGTGACGTGCACAAGAAACAAGTGATTGGTTTGTGTTCATCGAGTTTGAGTGTGGTGATAAACCAAGAAAGAAAAGTGCAACATGGGCCGCCACAATTCGCGACACGATAATCCAGATTCGGGAAGATCGAATAAAAGGCGGAAGGATTCCCGCAGTTTGTCCGTCGAAGCTCGACAACAGGAGCGAATCGAGCAGCTGGAGAAAATGGTGCAGGAAATGCAATGCGCTCGATCGTCGGGACAGCGGTCGAATATTCAGGCAGGTGACGAACACATGATCCCTATCTTCGACCCCTCGCAAGACGATCTGACGGTAGAGCGATGGGTAGAGTATGCGAACGAACTGGCGCGACAGTATGAATGGGATCAGCGATCAATCATGAGATTCATAGCGAGGCGATTACGAGGCCATGCTCGTACGTGGTACGAGACCACCCGAAAGATCACAACTTTGTGGGAGGGCACCAAGGAAGCTCTCATTCAACTCTTCCATAAGTCTGTACCATTCAATAAATTATTCAGGGACGCGGTGAACTACGAAGCGAGTCCGGGGCAATCGCTAGGCGATTATTGTTTCGAGAAATTAAACAAAATAAGATTGTTGAAAATCGCCATCCCCGATACTCACGTGATCGACCTCGTCATCGGAGGAATCCAGAACGATAATATCGCACGAACCATAAGGTCAGCCCAACACGCGGACGCTAATTATCTATACGCGTTCATGAACACCATGAGTGCTGTGCCAGTAAGAGGTACGGATCTGAGAGATGATATAAACTATAAGGAGCACGAACACCTGACAAGGCCGGCACCGTCGAATCTGCCACCAAAACGGGAGCAAAGCGAAAACAAATAACAGGCAACGCGCCTGATGACCTCTTTCAATTGTAATAAAGCAGGGCACATAGCGAAGGATTGCCCTACATCACGGA
>SMSQ01000628.1:0-50251 GCA_019453375.1 Ctenoplectra terminalis
AAAAAAAAGTCTAAGGCTCCGACGACAAGCAAACATGCCATCTTAGAATTATAAGTGTTCATACATTCGCTGTCTGCATATGATCGGTTGCGTTTTACTGAAAGTGTCCTCCAGATCGCGAGTGCTGAATACTTTAGCGAGATGTAATTTTTACCAGTGAAAGCGTATGGAAGATTGATTCCATGATTTTAATCATCCGATATACCGACATTGTTTTTAAAATCTTACGACAGTTAATCGTGTACATACGATATACACTTCCTGCGTACTTGTCTTCGATTGTTCTTCAATTATTTCCAAGCGTTCCGTCCATCGCATTTTCAACATCGTTGAGAGATTTCCCTGAAATCTTCGACTGCCTTCGAAACGCGATTCTAAACAAACAAGCATTTATTAAACGATTCATATTTATTTCACCGTTTTCTCGAACCGCTCAAAACCGATTGTACTCTACTTCGTACATCCTGAATGGAAATTATTTTTATGTATTTAGTTGTCTGTTATCGATTTGTAAAACACTTTGAACTACGATTGGATATCTAAATGGATAGCGTTATCGAAATCCGCAAGATATGAAAACAAAAAATAAGAAAGAAAGAAAGAAAAATCATTCACTTGCAACGAGTTTCGTAGGATTTCTTAGTAAATTATACCGTTTGTCAGTGATTCCTAGTATGCAGCACTCTCCCTATTTCTTTGCATTGTTCTCATATACAATTGCAAAGAAATTTATAATCCATGAGTGTATGGTTAATAAATAAACGCTAGTCCACTGATTAAAATACATTGAGGATGGTCTGTATATGTAGTAGATGTTTTTAGTCATTGATCCTTCTTTAAAAGGACACTGTGGACCGATAAGATTTAAGTCTTAGATGTACAATGACAAGAAACAAATAATCTAACATCCTAAAGATGCGGTCTATCCTTAATGTACTCAGAGAAACATGTACGAAAGAGAAATCCAAAGCCGTTGATTAGACGAGATTTACTCCGCTATTAACTGGTATCCTACTTTTCATCCGGTATATAATCGATGTACATAGCCGACAACAGGCACAGGGTGCTTCCATTAGTGGCTTACGAGCTTTTTCCGAGAATTGTTCGAGGCAAACCAATTTCTGTTTCAATAGCTGGCCAGGTGTGTTATCATCGGCCGCTCGAAACTGTTAAGGAAGCTCTAAACGGAAGAAGCAAGTTGATCGAGGCTTAGTAAAACTATATCATCAGTTGAAGACAGCTTTTATTACAGTATAGCTCCATATACGGTGTAGTAATCTAAGTGAAAAATAAATAAGTCGAACAGTCGTGGACGAATGAATAAAAAAAGAATAAATAAATAAAAGAAAAAAATCAACGAAAATGCTGATTCAATCGTGTTATTCATTTTTTTACTTTGTTTTCGAGTTGAAGAAGAACAGCAATTAATAAAATGGTCTACGATTGCTCGTACCGATTAGGTCGTCGCTGTTGACAAGTATCAGCAATAAATGCGCACTTTCCATAAAAAGAATAGAAACTAAGAATCGTTGGCTCGTATCGCGTCAATCACCTGGTACGGGACTATACTGTACACTTTCGACTAAGTATAATTATACAGTAATGATAGATTAAGAGGTAGGTTGTAAGGCTGAACCACGTATACGTATGTGCTGCGGCACCAGACAACTGTGATAACTCGGTGGGCGGTGCCCAGCCTCCTACTTCATACTTGTATACTAAAAATTATGAAATACTTAAAAACACACACACACATATATATATACAGGTACACGTGACACGCATAACACAGAAGTCAGAAACAGATACACAAGTAGAAACATTTACCAGAAAAAATTGAATATATGTTGGAGCTTGCATTGAGAAACTTTAGTACTGTGTCCGCAGGCTTTCCTGAAATGTTTTTGTTGAGTATGCTTGGTATAAAAGTAATTTGATATATAAAGAGTCAGAAATGAATATTTAAAGTATTTTGTACAGTGTATTGTTAATCTGAAATATGAAAATGAAAAATGAAAAGGAAATGGATGTAGATTTACTTTAATTGTACCACACAGACATACTACATTATAAGTGTTTACTTTAAAACATAATGTTTAAAGAAAAATATAAAAAGTGGAAACTAGAATCATTGAAGCATATGAACATTTTCATCCTTTCAGGTGCGTGAGGACGGACTTCCAAATAAATCTCTAACGTTGCATTAGTGATTGAAGTGCAAGCTCTAAGATATTTAAGAAGATAGGAATGGACCAAAAAGTGAGATAAGATTTTTGGTACAAGATTAAGTTTAATATTTTGACTGCCTAAGTTTGTTAAACTATTTGTTTATCTTCCATAGACTTTTATAATTAATGTACTAAAGAAAATGTGTATTTTTGTGTTACATTTCGGATATTGTTTCACGATGCTTTGTATCGTTATGCTGTTAGTTTTTCATATTGCGACTTAAGAGAGTATTCTATGACAAAAATTTTAAAACCTTCCATGTTGTATACATTTATTATTAGATACGTTTAAGAAACAATTTGTGGATGGTTGAAAACATTTTATTGTTTTGCTGTAATTGTGATTCAAAAAGAACAGTGTAACACAGTTATGTTGCTTATTTTTATTTTACATCTGTAAAGCAATTCATTTACTATTTTAGGTTTCCCTTTATCGTAACTTTATCTCTGTTAGAAACTTTTAATTTCTTATTCTGTTCAACTATATTTTTTTTCTTTCTTTACATCTCGTTAAATTTTGTTGTTCTATTAATGCCAGTGAATTATAAAGATGTTCATAAAAGGTATATTTCAATTTCATGCGTTTTACAAGATATTTATGAAATTTGAAAGAACTAGTTCAGTACTTTTTTCATAAATATTTAAATATACATTGACAAATGTTTGTACAATACTACAAAACACAGGCGTATATATGCTAATACGTAAGTAAAGGACTTTCAAAGGTCCATTCCTAACTTAATTGAAATTTTAAGTCGTAAATTAAACGTATTACATACTTACATACATACTAAAAAGAAAGCATAAGTAAACAACTTGAATACTTCTCTCTCGTGTACATCAAGGTCCTGTTAAATAAGTTGTTTATTGATAATAAACGCCATCACGCTTGCATTACGTGTTTCTAATTTTTATCGTAACCTTAAGACATCGATAGAATAGTTAGCTGTGTAATAAATGATTAAAAAATAAATGAATAAATAAATTGACTTAATAACATGGTCATCAAAATTTCTAATAGAAAAGAAAAAAGAAAAAAAATTACTACTTAGAAGAATTTTAATAAATTCTAAATATTTAGATTTACTATACAAAATATTTTATTATCGACAGTAAGTCTGTATAACTCGTACATTTAACAGAACACCAGTCAATTACATCGCTCGTCATACTTGTATAATTTTAAAAAAGTATGAAATTTGCAAGTAACCACAGGTAATTGTGTATAAAAAATTCTAGATCGTAATGAAGAATTAAAGAATTCAGGGAATAATAACTTTTTTTTTTTTTACAATGTATTTACATCATCTTTATAAAATGCGCTCAAATTGTTGGTGTACATCCAAATATTTTTCTGCTCCTTTTTTAGTTCTTGACAAAAAAAAACTCTTTAATATCTTCATTTATTTTTTTTTTTAACTTTGCTGCATTAACTTTTACATCGAATAATCTAGATCTCCTAAATTAAGAAAAACATTAATTAAAGAATAAATATTGCAAATATGCAAAAAAGATGCTGACAATATGAAATAGTAAATATACAATCTTAATTAAATTACATTTTAATTGATTTACGTATGTTTCTTCCTTTCTTTTTTTGTTGTTTTTTCGATAAACGTTTTATTGAAGTTAAAAAATTTTCTATGAAGTAAATTTCTAAAGTTCTTATTCATAACGAATGGCAAAAATCTTGTCTACATTATGTATATTACATTATTATCGCGTTTAAGCATTTCGTACAATTAACTATCTAGTTTCGGGTATCGTGAGCAAGGATCACATCAAACGAATTAAATATCCTGCGTTGACATCAGTTGATTCATCCCAAATACAGGATAACTATATAATAAATAAACAATGAAATACAAAACTAATTGTTAAAATTATTAGCTATTAAATCTCGATAGACGTACCACAAATAGTCGATGATTCACTGAAACACGAAATTACATACATGATATTTATAATACTAAATGTTCTCATAAGAAAATGAGCTTGTAATTAAATAGTTGTTGAAAGTACTATATCGATTAATCATACTAGCTATAAATGTTATACGTATTACGCGCATAAATAAAATACGTATGTTCAAACGTTACGTACAAAAGCATTCTAATTAAACCAAGAATTCGACAGACTTTCTAATGCTAGCATACCCTGATTATCTCGCGATACAGGCGTAATACTTTTGTAAGTATCAACTTCTTGTGGGATTTACAAAATAATTCCACCTATTCAATTGAATACACATAATGCACATTTATAAAAATGTATACGCTCGAGTATATGTATAATTGTCGATAATATCAGAGAAAGGGACGTGACAAATTAAGCGAACGCGCGAATCGTTCTCATTATACTAACAACAGGTGCAAAAGTTTGATTAAATAGTCATCGTAACATCGCGATAACATTGGAATAAAACGTCGGTGGCATCGGAATATATTTTAACATTGAGGTATAAAAATTGTCCGAGGGCGTACCACACATACATTCAAAGGCTAGTTACTGGAACATCTTCATCTTCTCGATGATCCAACTTGGTCATTGATATGTGGTCCGCAGCGTATCCCTAGCAATTTGTCGTTCTTCTAAAACAAATTCCTTTAATACTTATAAAAATAGCAGTCAAACGAACAGTGGGAATCTTTATGTTTCAAGATTATCAAAGTACCTGGAGTTAAATAATATGTCAGCACGGGAATTAATAAACCATACAACTACGAATGATGCAACGGCTATCGAGCCTCCCAAAATTATAGTAAATCGTTCCGTGGCTGCTGAAGGTTTTAGAAACATTCTGACGCTTAACGTTTCCCATATAGATTCTGTCCACGTTGAATACACTCCCGATTTCATGTTGTATCCTGTAAAAAATATAGAAAATTAATAATGTTCTGTGTTGAAACGTTTGTTCTTCCAAACCAACGTACCGTTAATTATAAAAGCTGGGCTCATCGCTATGCTGTAATTCACAGTAGAATTTATACACAAGCCTGTAAAATTATAACCAGCCATCCAAGCAAGATGGTTTTTGTTACACGTTGTTTCGTTCATATGTGGAAGTTCTTTTCTAGTCAGAAATGCAAGAAGCTGGCCAGTTAATGTTGTGGCAGTATTCAGTATTCTATGTACACCGACGTACAACGGTAATACTTGATTAATTAATTTAGCGTTAGGAGAAGAAGCAGCACGGAACAAGTTGCACTTAGCGCTTTCCAAGTAGCAAATCAACATTTCCGAAATGTGAAATTCAATAGATTGAAAGGAATCCGGTATATCTGGTGGCTGATTACCAACTACGTCTTCGTAAAGAATTTTGGCTACGCTAACTGCTATCTTTGTTAAAGCAGTTGCAAGTCCATTCGTGTCATTCCTGAAAGGAATATATTTCGCGTAACAAAAATTGATAGCAAAAATAGTTTCATACACAAAATGTAAGATTAAAGTCGTACCAATTAAAATCGAGGTTTTCTGCGTCATCTAAAATTCCATTATAATATTTGTTTTTAAATGTTTCACCATGATCACTTATAACAACTGCAGGTAAGGTTGATTTTTCTTCCAAGAAACTCTGTATAGACGTAGGCGGAACACTGCCTTCCAAAACAGTCGCGTTCAACGATGATTTCATTTTCTTTATAACTTCATCGTTCTTTCCATTATTAGAATGAAGATATAACTTTCCTTTGTTCAGCTGACCAAATTCGATCACACTCTTAATGTCATCAAATTTTAAATTTATCCCACCTAATGCATTGAAATTACCTTCTTTCAAATCATAAACTAATCTACTAGATCCTATATAGTCAAAAGCTTCGCCGTTTAATAAAGAGAAAACAACGTTTGTTTCTAAAAATGGAGAAAAATATAAACAGCGGTTAGAAAATATTGTTACGTATATATTTGACATATGAAGTATATCGCCATACTTACTATTCAGTACAGTATCCTTAACTAAGATATTCAAATAATAGGCAGTGGCAAGCAGTGTTACTAATCCTGTAACTACATTGCCCGCTCCAGGTGATATTCCATCGAACAAAGAAGAGGCGTCTAGTCTGGCTGTTACTAATATTATAGAATTTTTATCTTTATTTATGGGAGCCAAGGGCCAATGTATGTTCCTGTCTCCCAAAGGATCACAAAACTGTGTTGGATCAAGGTTCAATTTAAAGTCACCGCGTCTGATACAAGATTCAGAGTTGACCGCGGCAAACATGAACGATTTCATTTCTAACGCACACAACGATCTGTATCGTTGATTTTCTATATCGTGCGCATTATGTTTCCAGAAGCAAAATTTTATAGCGTCTATCAGTGTTTGATTCTGGAATAAAAAGAAAAAAGAAAAATAACAGATAACTCAAAAATCTTGAAATACGTAAAAATTATAAAGTCAATGATATATTAAGTGAAAACCAACCTCTGTGAAAAACATTGGAAAGGGCCAATCTTCCATAAGTAATGAAGATGCATAAGGATTCCAAGGTGAAGCATCATTGCATCCTTTGTACCCTGAATACCTGTTGGGACAAGTATCCTCGGGAGAATAAAAATCAGGACGTGGTTGGCTGATGTTTTTGCCTAGCAAAACTCCATTTATATTATGGGTATTCCTTAATCGCAATAATACATCTCTGGTAAAGTTAGAAAATGTAAGAACTACTGTATAAGGTCCAGCAGTGGCGTTATGTTCAAGCCATCTGATATCGCTTTCATCCTCGATTAAATGAACAACACCAACACTTCCTGACCTACTTGCTACGATAAAACCACAATATTTTATATAACTTTACGATTACTAATCGATCTATTTCGAAACTTAGTAATTAATTGCTTAAGAAAAAGTACGGTTGAGAAATAAATATTGATTAAATAAAATTACATAACGTAAAAAAGAAAAATGCAATGCAACATAGTCTTACAAGAACATCCAAACTGATGCGTTCCATTGTGTCTACGGAAACAGGCACTGACTCCTTCAAAAGTCATATAAATCATATCCTTTATTCTTTCTGCAGCCACTGAAAACAAAATGTTTTAAACTGTTAAATTTAATCACGACTCTGCTAACTTTATTACCTTGTTTATATAACGAACAAAAAATGACTGGTTTTCAATTAACGTAAGTAAAAATTTCCTCAAATTTGACTTAATTTTAAATACGAAATTTTACAAGTTCACGTTACATTTTAACGAATGAATCGCTCACCGAAAGAAAAACACAGCTTTATCTACTATATCTTGAAAGCAAAATTTTGCGATTTTTTTATAATTTCATATTATCTTACCTAAGTTTACGATAAGAAATATTAGAAGATATCCACAGCCTAAACATTTTGCCATTTTTCCTTTCGTGGTGGCACCTGTCAAAAGTTTGTTTTATTTTTTTCCCGACCACCACCGCGGATCCTCTTTGTAAGGTTAGACACGATGACACGAATGCATCGCGTGAATCAGAGAATAATTGAGCGTTTCATATTTCGCTTGGTTTTAGCTACTACCGCCACCACTCAGCTAGAACTACTAGCAACAACACCTCCGCCACGATTTTGTAGATAAATACGGTAAATCAATGTGAATAAAAATAATTAATTGCTAGTAACTGAATTTAATTCAAATGGAAATAATAAAAATATATTTTATTATATTTATGAAGCGACTATATTGATATATCGTTAGTTAAAAACAACGCGTTGCAAAAAAATAATATAGCAATATTACACGTACCATTTTAGCTTTTCAACATTATAATATTGAAACAATTGAAAAAGTAGTTCTTTAAAAGGATATAAAATTCGATTGTTAGAAAACTGCGTTAAACGTGAAAGAAGAAATTATTAAATTTATGCTACCCACGAATACTACGCTCTTGAACATCGTTCATTAGTTACTCCCACCCGTTCCAAGTTACGCGTTCTTCGGCATTAGTTCGTCACGGTAACTACGACGCGTAACGTACGAGTGAAGACTCTTTTCCTGTCTTTCTCTTTTCTGCGCCTTAAAAAAGAATCTTCGACGGTGACAGTATCTTCGTTTTCCCGCTGATAACTTATTTTTCAAATAATCTAACACGTCATCGATAGACTATCGCACACGGTAAATAAATTATACGGAGCGTAAAACTAATTAAATATCTCGAATAAATATATTGTATTTTTTTTCTTTTAATCGTTTTAACGATTGTTTTAATACACGTTTTAAAATATCTCTAAACGAAACTTGTAATAATTAATATATTAATAAATTCCTCTTAATTCTTATGTAATAAATTCAATTAAAAACCTTATTTCATTGTTTATAGGAAATTCGAAAGCGATGCGAGCTTCGTGACGCAAGAAATTTAGCAACTCTCGAACAAAAACAATACTTGGTATAAATTTTCGCAGCGCAAGGTAAAAGATCCTTTCTGTAATTACAAGCTCACTTTTCGACAAATCGTCCGATACAGATATTTTCATAAATAATTCATCCGCGTTGTCGTCCCATTTGCTTCTGTATTAAGATCGTTAGAATTATTACGCAACTAAAACGTCGAATTAAAAAATTCAAATCGATTGACAATTTCGCAAAGCATAAAATTCTACCAGAAAAACAAAAAAAGAAAAGAAAAGAAAAAAATATACATATATTTCCTTCGATCGTCGTTAAACTAGCATCAACTTTTAATTTAACCAGCGTATCATACGTATACCTAGCTTTAACACTAGAACTACCGGACAAGTCAAAATGACTTGCTCATAATTTCTTATAGAAATTTTAGAAATTTACAATAATGAATTTTTGAGGATTTTCCGCAATTTTTTTGTAAAAAATATGCATAAAGAATCGTTACCCTTGGTATAGGTATTTTTCTAAATACCTATCATTTTGATTTCTTTGGTACAAATAACTCTACTTTAATCGCCGGTAGTTCCAGTGTTAATTTCGGAAAACGTCAATTGGACGCGTTATTTTCCCCGAACGTAGACGCGAAGGAAACGTACGCAGCAATGATGACGCACGTCTCGTAGATGGTATATAGAATAGTGGTGTGCGAATGGCTTATAAACCATGTACAGGTATCAATAGGCGGGGTGCACGTGAGCGCGAGAACACGTGTATCAATTGACGATAGCGCGCAGCAGCGTCGCTCGTGACTGAAACGCTAGAGCGAGCCCGGTACAATTAGGGTCGAGACCGGATTACAGGAACCGCTGAAGAAAAAAAAATATATCAAACTATAATTCGAAATTCTTTCTGTATAGATTTTTGAGCTGTGCCACGCGAGAAGTAAATACACGAAATCTATATGAAATAAATACGCGTTGTTTCGATTTTATTGGCGATGTACCGTAAAACGGATATCTACGTTCCGTAGGTGCGATCAATTATCGGGCGCCAATTCGGACGGTTATAAAAGTGGAAACACGTAACGCAATGTCGAGGCTCGACGAAAAAGTGGCAGGACTCGCTGTATAACGTTCTTGTGACAAGGAAAGTTGTAATACAAGCAATTAGTAATATTGTTTCGAAAGAATGCTTTTTTGATTGCGGACAATGTAACGTTACTGACGATTCTATTGGTTCGAACGATAACTTTATCGAGTGACAACAATGTGGTAACCATTCGCATATTTGTTTCAGGTAACTGGTTGACAGGCAACCGAATTCGGATGCTGGCAGCGTGCCACTGCGAAAGTAAATGGGTTTCGCTTCCAGAGAACACGATTTTTCTCTGCAAAGAACTTTCGATCCATACATCGGCTCGTGTCGCACCGTTCGCGTTCACTTGGATATCAGCGTTCTGGAGGAACGTAAAATTCAGTCGCAACCAGGATAATAGGTAATGTTCTTTTATTTGCACCTTTTTTTTTTAATCTATTTAAATTTATTTTTATTTATTTTTATTTATTTTTATTTATTTTTATTCATTTTTTAAGCTTGTTTCGTTCGAAGCTTTTTTGGCGTGCCAGGTATGATTATTTGTTGGCAGTTTGTGTCGTATGGAAGAGTTTAAGTTAGGAGACAGTAGCTGCTATCAGTGGTATCTCTTTATGACCTATCGCATTATGTATCGTTGTTGCGTGGAATTCACTATTCTTGGGCATAGATTAGTATTCGCGACTTCTATTGTTACCTGTTGTTTCTGCTATTATTTTTGCGTCAAATGAGTTTGCAATATTTGTAGAGTGAGTTGATAAAATTCATTTAATTTGAAGAATTTCGTATCGTGTAAACGATTATTGATATAAATTCTTAATATAAAGTGCTTAATAAAAAATTTAAAGGAATTGTTTTCTTCGCAATTAATGAAAAAAAAAAATGAAAAATTTTTGTTTATTTTCGAGGAAGATAAAGAATTAAGTGTTTAAACGTTCGATAAGCAGAACCAATCGAGTATTTTTCGAACAATGTTTAATTAGCTGGCAATTTATATCAGTTTCCTTTCTCTTCGCGATACACGTGAGTAGCCAAAGGGAAACACGTGAATGGTCTACTGGAGACCGGCAACAGGCACCATAAGTCCATGACCTCGTTTTATAGATTACAAACGTTTTATTAATCCCGCGAAATATTAAATACTTGAACACACATGTGCATCAGTGTAATCGTTCCGCGACATTTTGCATCGTCTCGTTAATGCGCTTTTCATTCATGTTATACTTAATCGTATGAGCAACTCCTGTTTTTTGCGGATTTGTTTCGATCCAGTTACGATCATTTCTAAGATCATTTGACTTTGTAATTCCTTAGTCTTGAGACATTTAAAAATGTTTCGCGATGTAATTGTTGAGAATAACTGATAAAATATAATATCTGTTACAATAAAACAAGAAACTTCTTCTTTCAGGTATTCATATTCTGCTCAGTTTCAACCCTTCGGTATAAATTCTTTGTTTAAAAATAATAATTTCATATAATAACAGTAAAGTAATCAAGTAATAAAATAAAATAAAATAAAATTTTCCTCCGAAGATTAAAACTTAAAACGTAAAATTAAAAATATAGAACAAGATTTAGGATTTAGAACTCGGTATATGCATAAACATGGTAGACAAAACTCGAAATTTAACTTGACATAAATCTACGTCCAATCCACCGCCGACAATAAAATCTTTCCACGTTCCAGACACAGGGAACAAGAAGCAAAAAAATGGCTAAAAATATCACGTTGTTTATCCCTCTGCACAAAATCCACGTGATCTCTAAACGCAAGCACGTGAATAACTCGCCAGAGGCTGATGAACGTTTTACTTAAGTCCATGACCGTTTTCCATAAGGCAGCAATACTTTTACCGGTCTCGTGAACAGCTCAAAGTACGCGCTCCCCTTTCAGAGGTGCAGCGAACCGGTGCAACGATGCATACCTAGCACGTGCATGTCCTAGTCGTCGCCAGCCTCTCCGCACTCCCAATTTGATCAATGCTGCCTCTTGCGCCGCGATTACAACACCCTTTCCAATCGTCCTTTCGCTTTTTCTCACCGCTTCCTTCACCGAAGGTTGTATCCACCGTCTCCCTCCACTTCTGTGTCTCGATGTTGCGTTCCCCGGCGTTGCACCGCGATCCATGATTTCCTGAAGAAGTGTAGTCGCGCATAGCCTATCGAGGATGCCTGTGCGCTAACTGGATAATCTAAAAGAATCTTTAAAACTTGGCGATTTTTATGGTCGCTTTGTATCCGATTATGTAGATTAAATCGTTGCTAACTTTAGAACAGATTAGGTGTTGAAGTAGTGAGATTTTTAAGGAGTGAGATTTTTAAGTAGTGAGATTTTTAAGTAGTGGGATTTTTAAGTAGCGACGGAGCACCTGAATTAAAAGTAAACGTTCCGAGAGGATTGATGAATCGAAAGTAAGCTCTTGGGATGGATTGGGACAAAAGTAAGGTTTTGGGAAAAACTAACTACGGGTTAGGTTCGGGTTATGTCGTTGGAACAGATACTGTGTTAAAGTAGCATGATTTCTCGTCGGTGTCGGATTACCTGAGTCGAGAATAAACCTTCGGGGAGGAAGGTGAACCGGACGATGAACCGGAAGTAAGCGTTTAGAATGGATTAATGATACCAAGGGTTAACGGTGGATTGATTTATGTTTCACCGGTGAAGTTTGACGAGGGTTTCCAAGTTGAAGCGAAATAATGGTAACTTCGGAGATTGGCAACGGTACCCGAATGGATATCGTGGAGTAATTACCGCTGTTGGAGTTTTATGGCTTCGAAGATGATCGTAAAACTGTGTATCCTAAAAGTATATAATTTGATAGTGAAATTGGAACGTTTTTATTTAACGTTGTATTATTGAGTTTTCGAGAAGGCGTTTTATTATTAATTAAGCGTAGCTTAGCTCTGGATCTCTGTTAGCGGCTTTAGGATTTGTTTGGCGAAAAGTAAGTTACGGAATTTGAACATTTTTAAAAGCATCGTTATGAAATTTTTTCTGTCATCGAGCAAACTCTTGTAACATTTTACAGAAGCTATTTTTTTTTAATTTCTGAAACTTAAAGATGCCTGCAACTTTTTTCGATTAAATTTTTTAACTCGTACGTGAAACATTTTCCGGTAGATGCTGGCACTAATGACCACCGCAAAGCCCGATTTCCTGGAGGAGATCGACAATGATAAGTTTAAGACCATCATGAAAATATCAACCGAGGACTCGATCGAGGAAAAGAAGGATCGTGCCGGTGACGATGACGATTCTTCGAAAACCTTGCAACTCTTACGAATCAAGGGATTTCCTCGGTTGTTACCTGAAGGTTTGATTCGTCTTAACTAATTGATAATAAAATAATAATTGCAATTATTATAACGATATGATATTAATTTTTACAGGAATTCAGGCGTTGGTCAGTTACTGCCGATATCTACAAGAATTATCGTTGTCTTATTCGCTGCTTAGCGACGAATTACTGTTAGCCTTGAGTTCGGAGAAAGAGGTGCAATTGGAAACCTTACGATTAGAGGTGCATCAGGATACCAAACCACTTCCACGAATCAGCGATAAGGCTTGGTTTACGTTTTCCAGTCAGTTGCCGAATTTAAATGTTGTGCTGTGAGTGCATATCATACGCCACCTTAAATTGTTAAGTTAGAACATTTAAATGGAATCATGTAAATTCATTATATGATTGGAAGTGTAAGGTGGAATCAGGATTCGAGCGATTTGTCAGGAATAATTTTGTAGGCGTTTTTGATATTGCGTTTAATGATACGTGTGTTCGCGCTGAAGGCGGTTACAATAATTTCCTTTCCTTGGACTATCGAGGAGTCGTGAGGACGTTCCCGCCAGTATATCTGCCTTAGTTTATTGCCCTAGGTCCCAAGGAATTTCCCTTAAGCGGGGAAGTGCCTTGACGAAACGCACATGGCCTGCTTCAGCCGTTCGTCTACCGCGATTTCTCTGACAAAAGACTTATTTTAAAAAGATATCTTTATAATTTAATCGTGATATATTATTTTATTGCTAATCTAAAGTGTGCCATAAAAATGTGACCAGCGACGCGACCAATAGTAAAATACATAATTAGAGTAAATATCGATACTGATGAATTTTAAAATAATACCACAGTTACTATAATGGTTCGAAGAAATTAATTGCATACAGAACATGCGAAAATAATTTTGTTAATACAAGGAAAATATATATATATTATTTTTGTTAACATAATATAAATTTAAATAACAATAATAAATTAAAAAAACAAACCACGTAAAATGCGCGGGACAGTCAACGTGTTGAAAAATTCTTCGCGCACTCGAAAGCGTTAATTGATAATTAATTATACTTTTAAAATATTAAGAAACATGATACCATACATGGTATGAATTTCAACGTATGAATATAATGTTTCGTTTTGTACAATAAATTAGATTGTCCTATTTGACGAACGAAGACGATCAGAGTCCGCTGTTCGTGCCGTATGTTCCTATAACACATCTGTACTTTGGAGAACCACCATCGGAAGCAACAATGTTATGCATCGGGTATCAGTGTCCCAGATTAATCGAGCTGGTGATCGCAGTTTATGAATCCGGTCTAATTGATGATGCACTACTCTCTGTCGCTCAAGGATGTCCACGTCTACGCGCCATTGGTTTGGGTGATTGTGAAATCACGTATGCATAACATTAATATTATACATTTTTTTTTTTTTGCGATAGATATAAATTTTTTAAATCACTGATTGATAACTATACGTTTACTAAACGCTGATATATTTTTTTTCTCTTTTATTTTTAACAGTTGCTCAGGATTACTAGAATTTGTTACAATCTGTGCGAAACGTTTACAAATACTGTACGTCCAGGAGACATCGCTAATAGAGGATCTTGATGTTGACGTCACAAAATTGTCGAAGGACGTCTCGTCGCTCCTTGGTCGTACGTGGGTACCTGAATACGTACCGTTATGTTGAGACTGTAAGAATAATCGAAGCAATTTATTACGATGCAAATGCACTTAATGGCTGACAAAAGTTTGCACATACACCAGAAATGTGCGCAAGTGATAAATTAGACTTTACGGATGTATATTCTATTTTTTACATGAAAAAAGAAAAAAGTATGTAAGAAGTGGTGTAGCTTGCAGCATAGATATTGTATACACGTTGTAGGTTTCCGGTAATCTTAGAATCGCTGTTTACAAAAAAAAAAAAAAAAAAAAAAACCTTTCAAAAAATTAGAATTTTAACATATGATTGTTAAAGTAAACGTTGTATTGCTAAGAAGGGATGCAATGATCGTTATGAGAAGATCATGGGTAAATTATAGTTACCGTTTCGTTGTCGTTTTTCATTTAACGTTGTAGGTGGATCGGGCGCGAGCCACACGCATAAAAAGAAAAAAAGAATGAAAACTAAACTTCGTATTGTAAAAATTGCTCGTGTCTGTTAATACCAAAAATATAAACTTTATTAGATTATAATGGTACTTCTTACGTGTGGTGTATATAAAATAAAATAATACCACTACTTATTTACCAACCATCGCTCATGATAGATATGTATAATATACAATAATTAATATAGTCTATAATATTATTGTAATACAACACAGTATGTACATTATTTCTACATTATAACACAATAAATGATTGGGTATACTTAGTAATTACAATATCTAATAACGTTAACAATTAATGTCCTTAATATTATAATTTTTTTTTTTTTTTTTTTTTAATTTACGCGATTATTTTACTTTTTTTTTTTTTTTTTACATCTTATCGATGCTATTCTAAGGATGCGAGGCGCTCAGTCTTGTATCCCAGCCGATATATCCAATCTCTTCTCTCATTAAGGCCGATTAAAATTCTAATATTCGAACAATTTACGCATTTCAGCTGTGTTTACGATAAATTATTCGTTAATTGTAAACAAGAATCTGTATCATTTTTTTTTACCGTAAAAATTTCAACATTACAACACAAAACGCATAGATCGTGTCGAACAAATGTTGTTGCACTTTTATGATCATAATATTATCCTTTTTTCATCGAAAGGAACAGCAATTTTTTTTTTTCTTTTAAATACGACAGAAATTAAATCACACGACGTGTAACAACATAGCATATGTTTGTTACGTCATCAATTACAAAATGCATTAATTACTTATTAACACTCATTAAGCAACTGACGGGTCGTAAGCGTACACAAAAAACTAATTTCATGCTTAAAGTAACAGAGCCCTTTGAACACGTTTATCGTACATATTAAAATTACTATGTATCTCTATTAATATCAATATCAATATTTTAATGAGAAATATTGCAAAAACCTTAGGAACACGTAGAAAAATTATTCTAATGTAAATGTATGGCTTTTGTTCTTAATTATCTGTTATCAACATGCTTGTTATAAATATAGATTTAAAATTTCCTATTAAAATAGAAATTATTAAAAAAAAAAAAAAGGGCTCAGACATACGTAAAACATTTTCACAAAAATAAAAATAAAATATAATATTTAATTTTATTATCGCTTTGTTAACAATTTTTTGCTCGTTAATTGGAGATTGATCTCGTTAAATTTACTAAGTGAACAGTACAATTAAATCATTTAGTACAAAGACATAGACTGATAATTAATGTAAAATATAAACGGAAATTTTTTAAATAAAATCTAAAATATAAAATGGTAATTATTTGTACCGTTCACAGCGTTAACGTGTCTTACACTGTTTACCCTTTTCATATATCTGTATATATTGATATATATATATATACGTATAAATTTTTACCACAAATTATTCAATGCTGACCATTTTGCATCAATTAAAAGATAATCACGCGTTAACTGAGATTTAGCTATATACATAAATCTTTCAAGCATGATCTGTACAGAGCTAATGAATTCTAAAACATGGAGTACTATTTACATTAAAGACTTTCCTCGGTAACAAGCTTCAAATTTATAAGACTTTGCAGGAAAATCCATTTAAAATATAAGGAATTATAAATCAAGTTTGACTCTGTACGAATCATAACATACCAAACTTCAGTTAAAATTTTAAACACAGTTCACAGCTGCATACAAAACATGATTAAAATATCGTTAACTTTTTTAGCACCAGCTTAGGCATGTTCACTATTTTTTTTTTATGTTCGCTACTTTTGGCAAAGTAATAGTAATGCTATCGTTACGCAACGTGTATCAATAACAGGCTTAACAAAATAGGTCGGCAATTATCCTACATCATTATAAAGGAGCAATCAAACAAATGGACGGGTTGGTTGCTTACTCTACGCATAATTTAAGTGTTCGGATACACACAAAATTGATGCAATTTTAAGAGACGTAACGTTTTTGAGCACTGCGACTGCTAAATTTGCTCGAGGGGCATTTTTTTATATAGATGCATTCAATATTTAACTTTTTTCGTAATTATCTTTAAGTAATTCGTTTTAAAAAACCTATAAAGATATTTTCTACAAAGATTTTCACGGTAATCGTGAAACGCTTTAGCCCCAGAAACAAAAAGGGTAATATAATTATTATGATTGCCTTGGCGCACAATATGTTTAACAATAACAAGATTCTCATTACGACATATCGTACTGAAAATAATAGCTTCCTTTATCTATAACAGATTTTACTATTATTTACGCACCTGTATATTATTCGTTAAGATATGGCTTCTGGTACAAACCAGTCATATCGATAAAAACATTTTAAATACCCGATTCGATCCTGCGATATAAAGTATTTTTGTTAAATTGCTATTAATTTTATTAGTCATAATTATTTGTTCGTATTGCATGTATTTATGCGTACCTAAACAGCACGATCAATCCGGCATATCAATCGAAATTATAGGTACAACGGGTTTCATTAGGTCGATTTTTTTAACATGTTTTTCATTTTTTTCCGAAACCATTGGTTCCGATGGTGGTTGGTCTTGCTCACTTCTTGGTTGGTAAGAAATATTACCATATTCTTGAAGCAGCGGGCATAAGCCCAATAGAAAGTGGCAAAAGTCCTTTCTAATACCAAACCACCCTAAAATTGATAACAGTATTTAACGTTAACAGACACCGGTAATCTTATTATTACAAAACAACAAATTCTGAATGAAATTCCTTACATCTGTTCCCTCCTTTCGCGTCGAAAGACATAAAAATAAGTGTTATATGAGATATTAAAAGTGGCATCGCTACTGTAGTATAATTCAATGAAATATCTCCATCCAATTTATTGGCTAATAATACCTAAAATGGGTGAGAAAATAATATTAAAGAAATTCATTAATCGCATCTTTGTTCGGTTAAAATTATTACAATCCTTACTTGGAACACTAAGATCGGAACTACAAGAAACGTATACGCCAATGCTGAGTTCAACGACGTCCGCCTCTGTCTGGCATTAATTTGTGGAGTTCTTAATAAAACAGCTGCAAATACTATTGCATATAGGACTGCAACTAATGATAAGGATAAAAGTGCCCAGAGGGGAGCAAACACTACTTCCCAGCTCCATGTTATAAAACCATCTAGTCTCAATGCCAAGAAAATGAACTGCAGTACATTGACTGCACAAAATAATTCAAGTTCGAATGATCGATCATGTTTTGCAGCCCATATACACACCTAAAGAGATAAGAATATTTATATTTTCCATAGAATTAATTTATATCCTTCTGGTACACAATTAAAAATTACTTACAGCTATTGACACTATGGAGATGAAGATAAGTGGTATAAATACAAGTATCCAAAGGTGTCTTTCAGATTCTAATTTATCACATACTAACAATTCAAACATTAACAGGATCAAATGTAATGCCAATGTAATCAACATTGCTTTATAATGTACATAAGCATCTCCTTCCAGTCTTGCATGTGGATGCCTCCACCAAACATAACTTCCAACAGTAGCACCCAAAATTACCATGCTTTTCCAAAACCATATTGGAGTGAATATAGTCCAATAACTCCATTCTATGAAACCATCCAAGCGAAGTGCAAACAAGGTTGTAAATATCATCAAACAGGAGTGTACCAAACATTTACTAAAATACAAATTAAATATGATTAATATTCGCTTCTACATTAAATTATAATTCTATTTTACTTATTCTTTGTTTTCATTACCGCATACATCGCATACTTAATTCGTAACAATATTCATTTTATCAGAGCCTTAAAATTTTGATTAAAATTCATAATCGCGTACTGTATGAAATATATTACAGATTTCGTAAAACAATATTATTAGTTGAACTTGTTATCTTAAAGTCCATCGGTTAACTTAAACGGCATTGAAAAAATACTTTTCCAACGATAAGGAATAAACATATTATAAAGATGGAAATATATAAAATGAATATTTTCGACGATTTATGATAAGGGTCGTTAACCTTGTAACAATAGAAAAATGTGCTGAATAAAGCGGCGAACATTTGTTTAAAATAAGCATCTGACCCAGTTAAAAAGTATATCTCAGGCCAAAATTAAAAATATCGATAGATGTTTGACTCAATTATTGAAACGTAAATTCATAAATTAGATGGTGTATCTTTTTTCGAGAAAAATAATCGTATCGAAGATCAAACGATATAAATCTCCTTATGTATAAAATAACGCTTGTTGTTTTTTCCTATTTCGTGCATCCTACCAAACATAAAGTTTCATCGCATCGTATAAATTCATTATTCATTCTCGCGTTAAAACAAATTCTAAGAAATCCGCGTACAAGATTTTTCTTTTCTTTTTTTTTTTACCTTGGATTGAAATCTTGAAAGAGTGTTTGCAGATTCATGATTATCAGATATAGGCCAACTACTTGATGCAAATCCTCGCGATGACCACCGCGCACACATACATTCCACTAAAAATCGTTTCATTTACCGCACAATTTATCGCGGAAGAACACGAACGGTGGATTCTGCATTTGCGTTCGAAGAAAAAAATAAATCCCACCGTCTCTTACATGCGAAAATTCGAATTGCACTGAAATTAGCCGAAGGCCAACAGCTGTCGACATTCGATATGTCAAGAGTAACTTAAATGCTAGCGGAGAACTTCGTACTCTTGTAAAATGCAATTGTGCATTTATGAATTGCAATACGTAGAACGAATTTAATTGCGCGTCTTTCAGAACTAATTATTTTTTTTTCTAACTACAGTTACTTGAAACAAATCGTAAATTATAGACAGTAGCTAATTGTACGATTAAATTAATTTTCAAATTAAATAGATTTACTTTGTTACCGTGTACTTACTTTTTGTCTTTTAAGTAAAATATATCCGAATTCCATTATCTCTTTGTGAACGTAAGTTGTTAGTCATACTTACGTACATACGTACGTACAATTTATATTATATTTTCGTTGATATTATTTTAACAATTGATCTCGGAAAGTTCTTTCGTTTTCATCTTTTATCCGTTTATTAATATCATAAATTAATTTATTCCAAGTGTACAGATAAGAATTCAATTTTTAGTTAATCTGCAATTTAATTAATCTTTAATTGTAAATAATATAAGTTATTATTTAAAAAGGATTGTTCAAAATATAAATGAAAAACTATCAACCAATCAACGTTCGCGTATATGCGGATAAGTAGTAGGTTGCTCCGCCGGTTTCCGCTAAGGCGCAAACGTGCTTCTTTTCGTGCGTAACTTCAATCATGGCGGTGGGTAAAAACAAGGGGCTCTCAAAAGGAGGTAAAAAGGGTGTAAAGAAGAAGATGTAAGTAAATCATAATATTTCCTCCATGTACTTTAGACACTTGTTGTATAAAAAATATAATTTTCTCTTCGATGTCATCAAAGATGCTTGATATTAAGACAGATTCTATACACCTGACGTACGAATGTTTGCACGCATACCACGTTTAATCAATCGATTTTGTCAGTATTTTTTATATCGCGTTAAAAGTAACTTTAAAGCGTTACACGCTTCGTTTTTACGTGTAATCTCAAATTTAAGTTCGTGTTCATCACTGTGATTGCTTATGTTTGTTATTCCAATATTTTAATTCTACTTATCTCGCCCGGAATAAAGTATCGATACTGATTGAAATATACTGTATTTGAAGCTTAAGACAAATTAAATGAATTGGATTTTTGGTTGGAATTGTTTAATCATTACGAAGCTAGGAAATAAATAAGTGTCTCTAACCTAAAAGTTTAATAGCTGAGATTCTAACCTAATTTTCCTTTGATTGCAGTGTTGATCCCTTCACTCGTAAGGATTGGTACGATGTTAAGGCACCGTCTATGTTCACCAACCGTCATGTTGGCAAAACATTGGTCAACAGAACTCAAGGAACAAGTAAGATACTTGGAAGTTATTGAAGAAAATTTTGCAACTCCAGCTCCATAAAAGTGTTATCGATACTTTGTATGGCGTTTTTAAGTTGCATAGAGAAAAGCAAACACTTACCAGAGTATTATTTCATTTGTGATAATACTAAAATTAGTTCCTGCTACAAATTTATTTTAAGTATATTATTGTAAATCTTTTAGACGATGTTAAATTGTTCTACTCGCTAATTTGATTTTTGTTATTTTACAGAGATCGCTTCCGAGGGTCTGAAGTACAGAGTATTTGAAGTCTCTCTAGCAGATTTGCAGAACGACGGAGACGCGGAAAGATCTTTCCGTAAATTCAGACTGATCGCAGAAGACGTTCAACATCGCAATGTTTTGACCAACTTCCATGGCATGGATTTAACCACAGACAAATTGAGGTCCATGGTTAAGAAATGGCAAACTCTGATAGAAGCTAATGTTGATGTAAAGACCACCGATGGCTATCTCCTCAGAGTTTTCTGCATCGGTTTCACCAATAAAGATCAGTTGAGCACCAGGAAAACATGTTATGCTCAACACGCACAGGTTGGTACTTTTAAAAACGAATTGTTCTTGTTTAATGTTGCAATTTGAAGTGCATGAAAGTAGTATAAATATTTTCATGTTTCAAGATGTTGCATAAAGTAATAGGCACTCGCTTACCACACTATTTTTGAATCAGAAAATAGTGATATTTGGGTTGCAACATAAGTAAAATATACAATTATAAATTTATTCCGCATACGTAACGTTGCTTATACGTGGATGCATTTTTATGTTTAGGTCAAGAAAATCAGACAAAAAATGGTAGACACGATTACGAATGACGTTACAAAGAGCGATTTGAAGGGTGTGGTCAGTAAGCTCCTACCAGATGCTACTGCCAAAGACATTGAAAAAGCTTCGCAAGGAATTTACCCACTCCATGATGTCTACATCCGTAAGGTATATGAGCAAAAGTGACTTCTTGTAGTATTCATATTTTTAGTATAATATTTCAATACGAATGACAAATGTATTATGTTACAGGTAAAAGTATTAAAGAAGCCACGTTTCGAACTGAGCAAATTATTGGAACTCCACGGTGACGGCGCAGGAAGCAAGAGCGAAGAAGTGGGTGAAAGTGGCTCAAAGGTTGACAGACCAGAAGGCTATGAACCACCTGTGCAGGAATCTGTTTAAGGGAGTAATTCTCTTTTACTATTTGATATAAATAAAAGCAACGTTCCAGCGCGAATATAGTTTGCTATTTTAGTCTTTTTATTTACCCGCTTTGTGCTAAACAAGGATGAAAAATAATTCTCTATAATCTTATTTTATCTATATTTATTATTGAAAAAATAATTTTATAATACAACGTCTTCTACAGACAACATTTAATTGATTCAAAATAAGGTATTAATCGACAAAAAAAAAAGGGAGGGGAGTTTACAGTTTATTTGGTCATATCAAAGTGTAAAAATACTAAAAATGTTAAAAACTGGACATAGAATAATTATTGCGCCAAAGTCCTGGTAACAAACGTCCAACTTCCTATTAACAGTGCTCGGAAACTTTCACTCCAGGACGCCAACATATAGATCAATAGTACAAAGAAAAGTATCTTTGTGATCACATCGACCCAGTACATGCTGCAATAAGAGTATTAAAATTACGCGTTGGAAGTTCGTAAAAATTTTGAAGATTTCCAGAAATCAGTTCTGAAAAAGATCTTACATTCTTAAGTGTCTTCGAGCACCAGGCAAAGTTTCCGGTGGTTCGTTCAGAATGTAAATCCTTGCCGCTCGTATACACGTTTCGAAGTAGGCATCTATATCCATGTCTTCTCCGTGTAGCTGATATTTCTTATACTCCACTGGATTCAGTTTACTTCGCATTTCGTATATATTTGAATTTTCGAAGTCCCATTGATTGTTGGCGTAATACTCAAAAACTTCGAAACCCTTTTGTATCCGGCGTTGCACGCGACACATGCTGCTCATAGTAAAGATATTTTGGTATCACGAAAGTGTTTTGATTTGAAAATAACGCATTATGGACAGTTGAAAAATTTCTGTACTTAGATACACTTACATTGGTTTATAGCCTGCAAGGAAAATAAGTGCATCTATGAGGTAAGCGGGTATCATGTGGAAAAGAAGGACACATATATTATGCATGAGCCTTGATTTTTTCATACTGCCGCCTGGGTACCAAACAACTCCGTTTAAAGGCACTTTTTCTGTTATTTTTCGACCTCTGGCGATTATCTCTGCCCATGATACCTGTAATTTTCATGAACAGAGTGAATATACACACGTATTGATTGCTATTTTAAATTGCATTTACCAAAAAATAATTCACCTTGAACTCACTGCTGCTCGTAAGATTGTAAACTCTTTTTTCATGATCTTTGCAATATATAAAATTCCAAGAACTGGTAAGAATTGCGTTTACCGCGATATCGACAGGAAGATAATCGGCGTAACTACTGTCATTGCAATACATTGTTCGAATAACACCTTTTCCAGCGCCAATTAATAGTCCTGTTGGTCCATTTATGTTGTCCGTCCATCCCGGTATTGGTTCCTTCCATATGGGTATAACTATGCTTGGTCTAAGATTTAAAATAGTCATCTGTGATTAAAAATATCACACTTTATCTAGAAATTGTGTGGTTGTTCGTACCTCAATATAATTGCTGGAATATGTGGCATAGCTTCTTCGACAAGGCCTTCTGACAGAGCTTTAGTAAACGCATAGGTATTGGGAATGTCTCCTAAGATTTTATCTGTCATAGCTTCCACAACATTATCATCCATCCATTCCACACATTTGATTATTTTATGAGGGTTTGCTGGTGGTGGATACGGTATTTCTCTTAAAACCTCAAGAAAAATACATATATATTTTTTTTAACAAATATTAAAATAAAATGCTCCTAATTTGATTTTTATACACGATTAAAGTTACAATACTTTTTCCTCAAGATGGCAATATGCTGTGCTAATGTGAGCAAATAATTTTAATTGCTTCATCTCTTTGGCTAGTTCCAACATTTGCTTTGTACCACGCGTGTTCAACAGTACCGCTTTTTTCAACAGTTCATCGAATCTATAATAATTAAATGATCAGATTCAATACACATTCAATGCAAGTTTTTATTGTACTTCGTATTACGCTTCGTTACCGTACTGTGGCAGCCGCGTGGTAGACAATGTTGATTTTTTCACATAGCATCTTTCTGTCTTCTGGGGAAAGTCCAAGTCCAGGTAACGACACATCTCCGTTTACAACAGTTAAAGACTTTTTAAGCGTCTGTGCTCCTCTTTGCTTCTTAACTTTTTCAAAAAGCTGAAATTAACAATTCCTATGTCATATTAATTAACAATTACTAGTTGAACTTCACATAATAATCAGATGTAAATTAATGTACTAAAATTGTAACTTAAATTAAGAAGAATCATTCGTTTTGAAAAAAAAAAACGTGCTGTTTTTAGGATAATAAATAAATATTGAAACGAAAGAAAGTAAAAATAATATTTATATCTCTTGATATATTAATTGACCTTAATCAAGTCCATTTGTGTTATAATAGTTTAGATTTATCGTATATAGCATTTTATAAACTATCGCATAGATTGAAGGCTCTATTTTTTAAATCTGTATTTGACTTGCTAATAATGTTTATATGAAATTTGTTATTACATTTATGGCTGTTTACAAAGGTTACACAATCGTTATTCTAAGAATAATTGGAAATATAAATAACGTGAAGGATAATGAATAATGGAAGAACTTTTTCATTCAGTAATAACATCTTCAAAATTAATTAGATTCGCGCGATAAATAATAGCGTATTAATATGTTTTTTCACGATCTCGTATGCTGTTTTATCAATGTATAAAAACAGATATAAAACAGTTAACAAAATTCACAACAATTAATTTTCCTGATTACAGTTTTTTCAAGATGCCATAGACGTGGATGACTTGTTGACTTTATGTCTTTTACCAATAACGTGTAATTCCTTTGAGTAGTTAAATCTTCAATTTTTTCTACACCTTCCACGTAGTCAAATTTTTTTCCTTTCCTTTAATAATCGTCTGAGTTAACGCTGAACTAATAGCAGGAAATACATTATTTCATAGTTCCAGGATGGAGGGTCAAGTTGATTTTCACAGCAAAAAAATGCCAGTGAACCAATCTAATTGCTTTAAGCAATCTTTGAGTGTCAAAGTTTAAAGGACCAAAATAACTATTTTGATTTTCAGATTCTATTTCTCAATGATCCATCAATCAGCTATGATATTTCTGTTTAAAAAAAAATTTCACCAGAAGTCTGGTAGCCAGTTTGATATATGATCAAATTCTTCAACCTGTACCGTGTGCCAGTGAGAAACTGTATATGTATGAATGTGTTAGAATGGGGTCCAGGGGCCAGCGGCATGAAAGATATGACATAACAGGCCGGTATACGAAGAATGAGAACTTTCACCGTGTATGAGACTTGACAATAATGATAATAATAACATCTGCTATCCCTTTTTTTTCTATATACGAGGCCTTGACTCAATTTCTGGAAACGCCATCGTAAAGTGTACACTTTCATCATAGATGTAACAGATCTCACTTTCAGTGACCGGATCTGAGAAAATTAGAGCGACTCTTACGCGTCCTTGCGAGCTTTGCAAACGTTTCAAAATTCGTCACATTCTATGACTGAAATCAGGACGACACCTTAATAAATGGGTAACTTTCTTTCATCTGACATGACATCACAAGGTACACGCAATGCTGAAATATTTTTTATTTTATTCATTACTATGTCAGTTTCTTCATAGCTCTGTACAAAACTCGTAAATCAAATTTGATTGACTCCTGGTAGTTTTACCTTTGTCGCGATAATGTTTGATGCGAGGAAATATTTTCTTTTTTTTTTCTTTTAGGAAAATAAAGATCCGAGAAGCGGTGAATAGTTTGGCGTTGTGTAACACTGTAATGTAAACGTTCAAGAAACAATTAAACCTCGTCATTTACGCGTTACGTTAGTCGTCTTAACTTTCTCGAAGATATTTGCGTAGATCAGAATGTCTCGAACGTCCTCTTCAGTTATGTTTGATTTTTGTCCGAGTAATATCCTTTTTTCGTTATTGTAGATAAAGTTCATTGGTTGAACAGTGTTTTCTTATTTGACGAAAATAATATTATCGTTTCTCAAAGCTTAAGGCATTTTTATGAGACTGGTTGTGAAGAATTTCTTTTTTTCTTTTTCTTCTGGCAATAAAAATTGTTCCGATGAAAATACATGTATCAATGTGCTGATATCGCACCATCTAATCTTTACATAATTACGCTTTCTCTAAATGTGTTTTATAAAATATATGCTGTAATCCTTTACGCACTAAAGTATATAAAATATATTCTAATTATAAACGATTCGACGGATCGACGATTGCAATAATTTCGGACAATTTCTTTTTGCTAATATTTATATTAACAAGATATATTTATATCTGTAGATTTTTCCAATATTCTTTTGGAAATGTAACCCTAAATGTAACCTAAATACGTGTTCTCAGAAATTAGGTCAAGAATTCTGATAAGTGGAAAACAGTCTGTAAAAGAAACTTGTTTTCGAGTACACGATTGGTTCAATTACTTTTTCTTCATAGTTATGTAATACTACCTGCACGTTTGAGTTCAACGTAAAACATTCGTAAAACTAGGTGAACTTAAAATCCAACGTCTTTGTAAAAAGAAAAACTCATTCGTTTTAATCGGATTTACCGAGTTACTGATTCTTAAAAAAAAAAGAAAATTAATATCCAATTGTAACTGAAAGTTTTGGTAAGAAGATTGTGTTTATGTAGTTCCTTTTATCTTTTTTATCGTTCTTGTAACAAATTTGTATTTTGCAAAAAAAACACGATTTTTTTTACGAAGCTAGAAGAGATATTAAAAAATTTTCGAAAATATTTACCGGCGAGTTCAAGATTTCTTCCAAACGATGTTTTGGATCCTTCTCCTTTTTCGATCGGATTAACATGTAAATTTGTTCCGTGTTAGGTAAACATCTGAGAAATTTCTCGATGACGACTTTTCCCAGGAAACCAGTGCCACCGGTGATCAGGATGTTCTGACCTCTGAACGTCTCCGCTATTCTGTCAGGAATTTCCTCCACTTTTGATTCTGCCATGATCTCTTACCTAATTTTCTGAAATGATGTATGATTTATACATTTCTTTTTATTTTCTGTGTATTAAAAAATATCTGTTAAAAAAATGAATCTTCTCTTTTCTTTCTTTTTTTTTTTTTTTATTTTTTAAATAAAAATATTGCATGTTACTTTTATCTCGTATTCCAATTACTTCGAAAACTTAGTGCAACCAAGTTGCACGGCTGAAATTAAGCGTTAAAAACGGTGTACCGGAAAGAGCGGTTGTCGCTGAAACGGAAATCACGATACAGATCGTAAATTCCACGATAGGATCGTTACGTCAAAGATCTGTAACTATTGAAATAAATATTGCATATAATATAGGCTGCGGGATATCGTGTAATTTTCTTTCGTTTTCATATTCATTTCATTCAGACACAGGGACATTCGTACGTCAAACAAGTTTTTTTCACTCGTAGAGCGGTAAACAGAAAGCAACATCTAATTATCAAATACTTATTACTTGCGCAATATTACATTGGTGGGTAATTTTCCAGTTAAATATTATGTATAACAGAATATGCGAGGTACATTTTAAAATCAATTTGTCGAACCGATCAATCGGGTGTCCATGAATTTTGACCAATATTAATCAATTCCTAATTTCTTCGCAGAATGAGTAACCTAGTCACGTGGCTGCTTCTCTGAGGCGATAAAGAGGTAGAACATTTCGAATCGAAGCGATGCACGGGAACGTTAGAATAACGAGTTGTGCGAATTAAGGTAGTGCAAATATCGGTGATGAAATAATTACAGTGGAAAGTACACGTATCGAGGCTGAACAAATGAAACAGCAAGTGAAGAGTGAAGACGGCAATTTAGAGTTTTTTTCCTGTTTATACGTGACGCGTTGTGCGAGATTCTTCGGTTTAACAAAAAAAAAGAGAACGTAAACAGGTATGCTCGATCTTTTCTTTTCAATCGTGGACTTTGAAGTCGTATTTGCATTTCTCGATTCACGCAAAATGTGTTCATACGTGAGAAATAAGTTAGTTGTTTACTTTCTGAAGGACGATAGGTTCTGCCAAAAATGCAGAGAAAATAAAAATTAGATTTTTTAACACTTAGCGCTCCTTTGGCTCCGCTACGGAGACATTCTGTTTTCAACATGATTACGCTCAATTCCCAAAGATATCACACTATGATAATTTACAAAATTAAAAATTTATGTTTCCTTTACGAGAGGAAAAAGGATATTTGTAAAATTAATAAAAACGAGTACTTTCACAGGCAGTAGTAATTTTTTCCGTTCGAAATAAAACTTCTTTTCTTCAGTGATAAAGAATCGTAGGGAGTGCAAAGGGTTAAGTCATAAAATCGTAAAGTATCAGAGTTCGGTACGAATTATAAAATTCGGATCAATTTTTAAAGCAATACATGCAACGATTTTTTTTTCTTTTTTCTTTTTTTTTTAATAAAATCTGCACGCAAGAAAGAGCATTACCATTATGCAAATATCCCTAGTACGTTGCAATAGCTTTTACGGGTAATGCAAAAACGTGATACGTTGACAAAGAAACTCAAACGACCGAAACGTAGAATCAGCTGCTTTGAAAAGATGTTAGCAACGAGAAGAACGGAAAACGTGTCGCTTTCTCTGTTATGTGTTCTTTAAGTTCTGCTTTATTCGTTTTCAAGCAGAATTTCACAATGAAACCCAGAAACTTTATACTTTACCAACTTTCAAACGTAAAATGATATTGTTACGCAATACGCTAGAATAGTCCTGATTAAAAAATAAATAGTACGTGGATTTTGTAATCGAAAATATTTCCTAAACAGCTTGCGTCATTTGAATTCTTTATTACGTTTAAGCCTTTGAAAATCCAATCACGCGTTGAAATGTAAATTTCTGATTCTTGGCTTCCGGTCTTATTTCTGCTTATTTGGGTATTTCTTTAAAATTCTTACGATTCTTGCACAGCGAATATTTAGTACGTGATGCGAAACTTAAGAATTTCGTATTTGGTAAATCCAGCAGGGGATCAAGTTATATCTCTTTCGATGTTCAATGACCGAGTATTTAATACTCGATACAGCATTTGATACTTAACATTTATTACCCAGCAATCGATAATCGCTACTTAATTTAACATTTAACGTGCAGACTTTGTAAACTTAACGTTTACTTCTAACTTTAACCCTTTGTACTAGGTTGTCCCAAAAGTTTCTTTCGTTTTATTAACACTAGAACTACCGAACAAGCCGAAATGACTTGTTCATAATTTCTTGTAGAAATTTTAGAAATTTACAGTAATTAATTTTTGAGGATTTCCCGCAATTTTTTTTTTTTTTAAATATGCATNCGTTAATACATAACATTTTATGTTTTACGATATATTATTATTTTATACAGGATNTAAATAACTCTAATCGCCGGTAGTTCCAGCGTTAATAAGCGATGGATACATAACATTTTATGTTTTACGATATATTATTATTTTATACAGGATTCATTTTGCGCTATTTTTTCCCTCCATCTCTCGTTTAACAAATAAGACTGTTTGTTTAAACATTGCTAGACGAAAGCATTGCGTGAAGATAACGGAAGGAACTTTCGGGGCAACCTAATACTTGGCAGTTACCGCCGTGGCGACAGGTGTAATTTTCTGCAGAGCTTAAGTTTCAAGTAAAATTTTGTATTATCGCCAATTCAAACGTTTCTTTTTATTTTAAAACAAAATTAAAAAAGCAAATTAATGAAATAGATAAAAAGATCGTAATAATTTATAATTCCTTTTGCTTCTTGCCGAAACAACGCTTGAAGTTTTCACGCCAGTCCTGTGAAACTTAAAAATGTTTAAGAGTGCAAAGGGTTAAGTCACGCAACGCGTACGTTGAATCGTTTTAGTACATATCGCAGAATCTCGATTAGCGTTACGTTCGAGTATTGCTTCACTCGACTCCAAGTTAGAAAGTTTGGTATTTTATACGTTAAATATTTGTACTGTTTGAAAAAACTGATGTATTAATTAATAGCAGGTTAGTTGTACATTCGTCTCGTTTCCTCATTTTTATCTTTAAATTAGCTTCCACGGTCGTAAAGCTCGTAAACAATAATGCAACAATTTTTAGGAATACCAGCCGACCCGACGTACTACCAATTTAAAAACTAATAACCTGTTAAAAATTATAAACCTGCCACTAACTGATATAATGCAGTAATCAATAACAGAATCATATGTCGACGAAAGATTCAGAAATAATTCACCAGGAAATGAATTGAACGAATCTTTTCGACAAAATTTGAACGAGCCTTTACAGAAACCCTTGTCGCTGATGATCTAGATGTCGAGGTAACATTAAAGCAGGTATTCAAAAAAAAAAAAAAAAAAAATAAATCAAACCTTCTTCGTCTCTCGTGTTATCCAAAAGGACTCCAGTGATAATCAAGACAGAATCTTAATTTATGAACCACTAATAAATCATCGCGCTTCACAATCGTCCAGAGAATTCTTTGCGGTGGTACTGTTCGAAGAAAAAGGAAAAAGGAANTGTGATAATCAAGACAGAATCTTAATTTATGAACCACTAATAAATCATCGCGCCTCACAATCGTTCAGAGAATTCTTTGCGGTGGTACTGTTCGAAGAAAAAGGAAAAAGGAAAAAAAAAGAAACTGGTTTTAACGTTCAACACTAACGTCTAAAGATGAAAGAATAATTCGAGCTCGCGTTTTATCTGAATTAAAGGTGGCCACGATTAAGTGACCAGCGAACGAAACAGAAGCGCGACCGCTAGTGTCAGAGTGATCGGCCAGAGTCGATCGGTGTTACCCGGATGGTGAGCTCGATGCAGACTGAGAAAGCATAACGCTGGCCCAATATTATCCTGGACGATCAGCGCTCGATGCAGGCGCCCGTATTCGCTTTCGTTTGGCTCGTGTTTCCCCACTCTTGTCCAGGGAAACAATTCGATCTTATTCAATCTTGAATAATGTAATTATTTATTCATTTATATTTCGTCATCGGATGATTTGGTTTTCGGGGAATAATTTTGTGTACACAGAAATGGGGTTGAAGTATGGATTACAGTTAGACATTTATTAACGCAGATTGGTGTGATTCATTTTGAGGATATATTTAGAACTTAACGCAAAAAAGTTAAATATATGTTAACAGTTCAACTTGTCTGTGCATATCATTACCATTTCTGCGTTTTTAATATGCGTTTTGATAAAGTGTACGTGGATGTTTATATTAGTTGAGTGATTTGAACCATTTTTGTTTAGTTTATTAATTTTTTGTAACGATTTAACTCAAGTTTGACACGTGAATTATTTAAAAATATGAGTTACTGTTATTTGATGATTAATGACTAGGATTAAAAATTTCTTTTATTTTATCGAGAAATAAATTTCTAAAGAACCGATAATTTTTATGTTAACTATCATAACAATCTGTGAAGGAGTTATATCTAATTTTTTTTCAATTAATGAATAGTACCAATTTGTCAATCTTAGATTTATAAATATATTATTTTACGTATGATATGTTCTGTCAAAAATAAAATGTCTAGGGTGTTAAATTGTTGCTCTACGCACACGATACTCGATTAAAAATCATATTTCCAAAATTATAGAAATTCTGATGTTGACACTAAAAATAATCACACATTTATAGAAAGTGATGAAAATACGTGACAAATGGATGCTTGAGCAACCATAGAACGCGATCGTGCGTCCACATGGATCGCGCGTAAAAAGAATCCTCATGGATTACCAAAACTTACGAGCCCTTTTATTCAATTACATAACTCATAAAACGAAGATAGTTTTTGTCGGACTCTCTCTTTCTTGAGTTGCTTAATTTAACATTAGCGATGCGTGACGTCGACTTAAGTAATTTTTTTTTTTTCTTTTTTCTGTTAAGCGTACCCAAAGAAACAACAGCAAGCTTGGAATAGTGTACGTAGATATCGTGTACGTAGGATACGTGCTTACCGACCGAACGTTCGTTGCGCGATTAATGCAAATTTTTAATTATATAAGTCTCTGTTTTCGGTACACTTACACGAAGAAGATTATGCTTATTCGAATGAGTACGCAGATGACACAATCGTTATACGTGTTTAAAAATCTGAGTAGCATTTGATTACTTGGCGCGAAAAGGAATTCTTTCAAATTTTTTTTTTTTTTAGAAAGTTTTTTGCTTCTAGAATATAATTATTACTTTATGAGTTTTGAATGAAATTCAATACTTGAATAATTGTTCTTTATTGTTACTTTATTTTTAAATTAATTTACATTGCATTTTTTAGCCGAATCTTACTGGAAATTTCTCTCCAAGCTTTTATTTAAACCTTGATACCCGAAGCTCGCTACAATTTTTGCTGAATCAGAGGGGAATCCGAGCCCTCTCGATGGTGGGGATATTTCGAAATTACCTGAGAACCAGAGTAACGGCGACAACAGGAATTTCATTCATGGCAAATGAGAATTACCTATAAATAGCAGAGGAAAGTTTTCATGACGTGTCCCCTCTTACTTGTATCGATTAAAAATTTATACGTATGTCCCTCGCGACGCATTTTAAATTACATTCACTAATACATTCACTCTGAATAAATTAATATTCCTTAACACAGACTTCAAACTAATTTTTCGTATTTATTACTAAAACCATTTTTCAATAATATTAAAAAATTAAAATATTCAATAATATTTAAACTATATTATTGTTATCACAAAAGAATGTAATAAAATATAATACATAAAATTAATACCTTCGCGAAATCCAGTTAGCTATTAAAATTCATAAAAAGAAAAATATTTTTAAGTACCAGATCCAGGAAAAAGTTTTAAATGTCTGTAGTAACGAAAAATACATATCGATTTTGTCACTGGTGTCGAAACGGTCGGTCTAGCAATAAGTCATTTGAAACTACTTTCCCTGATCAAAATTATTCCACGAAACGTAGAATTCTCTGAACTTTTGGACGTTCATGGTCGCAAAAATTTGTGTACAAATAACCGGTAAACATTTTTTCTTTTTTTCCAACGAGCAATAGCTGTGTTCAGCAATCGGAATCTGTTACGTCACAGAGATAAAACATTCTAAATTATTATTAACTGTCTTCGATAGAAATTAGAAAAACTCGTTTTGAAAAGCAAAAGGATGACTCGAGAAAAATTGGCCGAAGACCTGGCCAAATAATTAGCGATTATACATATTCAACTTATTGCATGAACACTTCTGCATGAAAGAATAGATTGTAAATTCTACATACGTATTAAAGAGAAAAAAAAATCCATGCAAGATTTCACTCGTTAAGAATATGAATAGGGTACAAACATGTATTTCATATTAGACAGTAGAATGCCGTATGCATGATTAGTATACACCTTATTATTAACAGTGCAAAGCGTTTGTTTTGCGACCGGGCGAAAGCTCTCTTCTCTATTTGAAACATTGCCTCAAACATTTGCGCAGCAAAGAAGTGACGAGGGGGAAAATGATTTCACGGAAGTGATTATGCGAGCGCATGTTCCCGAGAGAGCGAGGGTTTCGAAATTTCAAAATGTCAGCACGCGACGATACCTTGCAAAGAGGCTCACAGTTTCAAATTTTTGTTACCCGAGTTTTTATATTACATTCGGTATAATATTGTACGAATATGTACTTTTAATATCAAAGATTCGCATAATGATGTGTCAGTATAAAAAATTTATATTTAAAATAAAATAGTAGAGATATGATTTATTCATCGTATTTTATTTGCCATCACATCTTTCACAAATTAAATGTAGTGCTCGTTAGTCTTGTTCTTAAGTACATTTAAATCGAACTTCAATTAATCTTCAGTTACATATCGGTGAACGTTATGAAAACTAATACATTGTTTAAAAAAAAAGTTTGCGTTTTTTTTTTTATTATTACAGCAGTCGTGACTTATGTATTAAAAAGTAGATATATCGCAAAAATGGCTTAAAATCTTATCTTAAAGATATAAGTGTAAATTTAAAACTCTATAAGAGTAGAAAAGATGGATCAACAAGTGAGACACGTTTTATTTAAAAATTATTGCTTATTACTTATCGTATATTATAATCGTGCGTTTCAGTATTGTGATGTAAAGCGTACTTCTTAATTTAAATTCAACAATATGTATCCATTTCTATCATTGTGGAAGATAATATAGGTATATTATTCAGAAGTAAATTCATTATACGAAAATATTATCTCATCGAGATAAAGTCAAAGCTGTTTAAAAATACATCTAAATTTCGTTAACATCGAACACGGTTGCAGTCAGTTCCACGGACGGAGTTATCCAGGAATAAATAAGCCAAGCAAAGAAAATCGTAAGACCAATTTTAACAAACCAGTCGGCGAAATACAAGTATCTAAGAACTTTTCTCGCGCGAGGTATAGTAGAAGGATCATCCTTCAAACAATACTGCCTCGTGCCTAGAATGTATCTACACATGTAATCGTCCCAGGATATGCTTTTCGTATTCATAAAGAACTCTTCTCTGTCGGAGGAGTTCAATTCATACTGTAACTCCTTCATACGGTCGTTTCTGAAAGCACAAAATTAAATTGGACGATTAATAAATTATCTGAGATCTACAAAGAGAACTCACGAATCATCGCGCAATTAGAATTACGTCTAAATAAAAATCTAAAATGGATCCAAATGATATCTAAACTAGAATACTTAAAAATTGCAACTAAATTCTGAAGATCACAATGTTTCAGGCCAAATGAATTTTTTCATTTCAAGATGGTCAGTCTTAAGATGACTGACCTTAGATAGACTGACTATTGTCTGGTTTAGAATCACAAGGAAGTAAAATTATTTATGTAATTACCTAAATTCCCATTGCTTGGTAGTGTAATACTGTATCATTTCAATACCAGCGTTAACTCTGTGTTGCACCTTTACCAAAAACGGTTTGTTTCCAGTTAGAGTAATTATCGTGTCTAAGAAATATGCGGGTATTAAGTGAAAGAATATCACACGTATCCAATGATAAAATTTTAACGTAGTGATACTTCCGCCTGGATACCATAGTAAACCTAAAATAAAATTTCTACATTATTAAGTTCAATCACATTTATGTGTACAGATATTGATGTGTACAGAACAAAGCAAACAGGACTATGTTTTAACAACTTATAAGAACAGTTTTGAGAACGTTATTTTTTTTTTTTCATTGACCTCATTGGCAAAGGAAATTCTTCCATTGTTTTAAATAATATATTATTCATCGTTCGTTAACCTGTAAACGGATAGGTTGTTGCATATTTCTTTCCAGTGTCCACAGCGTAACCCCAAGAAATTGGATTCTCAGAATCATTAGTGACGTTTATAAATATCGGCTTTTCAGGCTTTTCTCTTCCTACTTTCCACGCGAGCCCAATAATCGTGTTGATCGCCATATCGCAAGGAATTAAATTCAATAAGTAATTATAGTTGCAGAGCACCGTCCGAATTACTCCTTTTCCAGCGCCTACCATTAAACCCGTTGGTCCATTCATGTTTTCTACCCAACCAAGTGCCGGTTCTTTCCACGATGCGACCACTGAAATTGAAATAAATTAACAAATATGCATTTTGAAATAATATATGGTAAACGGTAGTAGAAAGTTTATTTAGGAATTGTTTGACCAAGTAAAAGTTGTTTACCTATGGAAGGCCTAGCAACGCCTGCAGGCAACCCACTTCTCTGGACCAAATCTTCACTGAGTGCTTTACTAAATGCGTAGGTGTTCGGTAATCCTTGTAATATTTTTGGTGTTATCACTTTAAGAACCTCGTCTGTCATATTGTTTACCGTTTGTATGACTTTTTCAGGCTCCACTGAGCAGGAGTAGCTCCTTTCCTCGAGAACCTCTTCATTGCAGTGGCAGTACGAAGTAGAGACATGGATGAAGGATTGTAAATGCGGCATCTACGAATAATAATTTTTTTTAATTCCGTCGTACTACCCAAATTAAAAAAAAACAGCTAAAAATATTGCAATTGAATAATAATTATTATTAATATTTTCTGTATAAAGATTTTTTGTAACAAGTATACAGGAGGTATTAAAACAAATATTAGCGATATCATTGTTTTAACTTATAAGAATTAATCGTTAAATAATTGTTCGATCAAGTACTGATATTATGTAATACAATTTCACAGGTGACCGAATAAAATAAAAAAATAGTTACCTGTTTTGCAAGATTTAAAACATTCATGGTACCGATGGTATTTATCGTTACCGCCTCTTTCAACGTCAAATCGAACCTGACGTTTGCTGCCATGTGAAAAACGACGGAAACCTCATCCTGTAATCTCTGCTTATCGGCGGCCGATAAAGCAAGATCCTCAGAAGTTGTGTTACCAGGTACCAATATGATTTTCTTCAATCTTTCTGGATACTTTTCCTTGATTACTTTGAACGGTTCTTGCTGAAAGAGTAAACAAATATTTCCCCGTCAATTTATCATTGTATGAACAAAAGGAGACATTTCATAAGAGTTATGTTGTTTCTTCGGCGCATTAAGAGACGTCAAAAACGATGATTAAGTTGTGAATGGAACGAAGGTTTGTTCACCTTGTAGAAATACAACCTAACGGCTTGCACTTGTAGTCGTACTTTTTTTCTATATTGGATGGTATATCTGTTTCTAACCATTTTCTCGGACACATCGAAACTGTATATAGCGAAATTACTGCATACCATGAATATAATCGTCCCCTTCACTTTCGTTCGAAGGTATCAAGAGTGCAACTTATCGAATTACGAATGTAAATAGATGATTTCGTGCCATCGTTGCACAATGTCGGTCAAAACGGTGAAGTAATATGTTCAATTAGTTACAATACAGACTATGATTGTAACTACTGATTTTTTTTTTCTTTCTTTTTCTGAAAACTATCGTACGATGAAATTTCTGTGTTCGTGTTTCGAAGAAGAGTAAACAGTACAGTAGACTTTGAAAGTTAATATGTAGTTAATAAGTAGTCGAATTTAAATGAATCACAAGGTCGATGACAATTTTTCTGCGTCATTACTTTTTTTTTTTCAATTCATTTTTAGGTCGTAACGTTACTCATAGAAGACCTTGCGCATACGATAATGAAGGCGTTATAAAAACTGAACAGCTTGAGTACCGTGCAGATACTTTTTTTTTTCTTACGTTTGTATTAAAAAAATAATGCTTATCTAATATTTATTTATACAAAAGTAAAAAAATAATTTTTCCTAGTGGCTGATTTATGTATTAATTAGTTTTTTTACTTTTTTTTTTTTCTTTTTTGTTCAAACGATAACATAAACATACAAATTTTACAGTCGAAAATTACAGTCGATTTTTTTTATCGAATTTTTTATCCATGTCAATTGTCACACAAAATACTATTTGTAATCTTTTAACTGGATTTGATGGTATGTCATTAACGTAACATTTATCCAGTAAATATGAATGCAAACATGATTACGTTTTATTAGCTGTTTAATGCACAGTCGTTGTACATGTATACCTTAATCAATGCACGATTAGCAAAGAAATTTCCTTTGTTTGTTTTCTAACAAAGAGGATTGTTTACCGATAACTAATTTAAACGAAAATTAATAATTAAAAAAGAAAAGATTATTTTTTATCAATCACTTCATTATTCATAAATATTATTTTCATTACAAAATAATTATTTTTAACAATTATTATTAAAGCGGAAAATATTTTTTATAATTTTTATCGATGTAAATAATAAGTTAGGCAAAAAAAAAGTTTATCTTATAATGTATGACTGTACCAAATTACGTGACACAGGCATTGAAATTAATTAANCTCGGACACATCGAAACTGTATATAGCGAAATTACTGCATACCATGAATATAATCGTCCCCTTCACTTTCGTTCGAAGGTATCAAGAGTGCAACTTATCGAATTACGAATGTAAATAGATGATTTCGTGCCATCGTTGCACAATGTCGGTCAAAACGGTGAAGTAATATGTTCAATTAGTTACAATACAGACTATGATTGTAACTACTGATTTTTTTTTTCTTTCTTTTTCTGAAAACTATCGTACGATGAAATTTCTGTGTTCGTGTTTCGAAGAAGAGTAAACAGTACAGTAGACTTTGAAAGTTAATATGTAGTTAATAAGTAGTCGAATTTAAATGAATCACAAGGTCGATGACAATTTTTCTGCGTCATTACTTTTTTTTTTTCAATTCATTTTTAGGTCGTAACGTTACTCATAGAAGACCTTGCGCATACGATAATGAAGGCGTTATAAAAACTGAACAGCTTGAGTACCGTGCAGATACTTTTTTTTTNTAAATCATCATAAACTTGACTAGTTTAGAATAAAAAAAAGCTACATATATTATATGTTATGAAACAAATCTATCACCTATTTATTATTTATGTCAAAGAGAATTACAAATCATATTTACCTTTTAAGATCTTTCAATAAAAAGTTTGTTTCAAAGTTACAAGTGTTCAATAACTAGTCGACAGGACTGTATATACCACAGAGCATCTAATTGTAGGAATTTTTACAATTTCGCTTACATTGGTAGCCAACAAATTTGATAAATATTCGTGTCCAGTCATCTCGATATAAATTCTGGTTATTCGAACGAAGAGTTGTAAGCGGTAAAAGAAATCAATGAACTCTTATTATGTGAATGACCTAGGTTTTCGATCGGTTGGCCTCCAGTCTCTTAAGATAAATGGAATTCCATCATGACTCCAAACATGTAATCACTAATATATTATAATGTTCTCGATCAATTACCATTTTTTAAATTTAATTCTAATTTTTTTAGTTTATAAGATTGAGAATTATCAAGTTTAAATTGCATACAATATTTGAATGTTTTTCATTTAACACACTACTAACACTAGAACTACCGATTAAAGTGTTCAAACCTATTTCAAGCAAAGAATTCAAAATGATAACAATAAAAAAAAATATATAAAATGCAAGGGAAATAAATACTTATTCACACTCGTTACAGAAAAACATAATTAATTCTTAAAATTGCATCGTTATAAATTTATAGAGTTTATACGAGAAATTGCAAACCAGTCGTTTTGATCATCTCGGTAGTTCTAGTGTTAAAGCAATGAGTAATTGTCGTTAACACGCGTAACATCTGAAATAATAATAAGGAAAAGAGTTACTCTCGGCAAACGTAGCATTAAAATCTGAAAATTTAATTTCACAACTTGGCAATTCGAAGAATTGGAAAGGATCGATCGGAATTTATAGTCGGTTTGGAATTCCCGAAAACAAAGTGGAATTTTCGTAACGTAAGTTGTTTTCTTTGGATAAAACTTGTTTTAAAATTGCAAGACGAGTCATAGTATTTCCCCGGTTGGTTTCGAGTACATCACGCGATATTTACCTGTATTATGAGCTGCAAACGAGCCTGCGGATCGACTTCTTTCTTCTTTCTAATCAACACGAAAATATTTCCAAGGTTGTGGCAGCTGAGCAACAGCTTGTAAATTAAAACCTTTCCCATAAATCCGGTGCCGCCAGTGACGAAAACATTTCGGCCCTGAAACCACTCGGACACCGATGGTACGTCTGTTGCCATTTCCGGAAGTGCTGTACAACAAAGGAGACGACAATGAGACGAAGGCAAAAAAGCGGTTGGACGTGTTCTTAAAGGAGATCTGCACACGTTGTTGTTTCACTTTTCATTCGATAGTCATTTTTAGTGCAAACATCCTAAGATTGGATCGTTTTATTTATAATATATTCAGAGTCACCTTGAAAATTGAGAAATCATTTTTAGTCGAGAGTAAAATTTCGAGAAAGTGTTACCACGGAAATAATTATTTAACTGATGATACCTAAAATGATATTCGACTAATAGTGTTTAATTTTTAAGCAAGATTAATTATAGAAATAATATTCACCTAAAAGCGATTTATTAACTTCTATTATTAGAAATAATATTTGTTCAAAATAGTGCGAAAAAAAGAAAAGAAAGAGAAAAAAAGAAAAAAAAAGAAAAAAATTACGGAACTCCTAGCGATATTAAAATTAATTTTTCTGAAATGCAAAACAAAATTTCCGTTCGTAGAAATGTATACAATCTCGGTTATACTCGATTGGAATACAATGGTTAATTAAAAATACGCAATCTATCCATCAACGTCTTCCCATCGTGCTCGCAAATCATAAATTACAATTTCATTTTCACTTTACATATCAGAACGTTCGAACCCAATTAATGTTACATCCAATTGTTACACGGTACACAAAAATATTATTAATACGATCAACTTTCGATCGGTTAACTTGATAACATGAATTCGAAAATTGGAATGCAAAGAAGCTTAAGACAAAAGCATCGACAGGATGTAACACATTTTTTATTATCTATAGCAGAATCATTTGTAATTTAATATCACGTTTATAAATTTCAACAAATTTTTCCCCACCATTCTTTACGGAAAATTATTCTTTACATGAAAATGCTGCAACTCTCGTAGAAAATATTGATTCTGCGTTGGAGTAGCTTTATATCTTGTTCGTTCGCACGTATCGGTGGTAATAATTTATCCATGGTGTTATGGATAAGATAAAAATGCAAGATACATGTCCCAGTCGCGAAGTTCTATTAATAAATCAAATAGAAGATACTTTAGGAGACATATGTAAACCATGCACCATCGTTATTCATGAAATAGCAGAGATACGTGATAGACCGAACGTCTTCTCGCGTTATTAGCAATTCAGGAGCTGTGTAGTGTATTCGAAACGTGTTGCCAGTATTTTTTGGAAATCTTACCCTCTACATACTACCATTCGTGCTTGGAATATCATTAAAGGTAACAAAGAACAATACAGTTCTGCATCTTTTTTTTCTTCTGTATCATTAATCTCTTGGTGCAGTGAGAAGTTACTAATTTTTCACACCACATCCTCAATTTTCTTCCTTTCTTTCTTTCTTTCTTTTTTTTTTTTTTTAATATTAGAACTACCGGTGATTGCAGTATATTTTTTTACCAAAGAAATCAAAATGAAAGGAGTGTTAGAAATCTGTACTGCATGTACACCTTGAAAACACGAAAGTGTTAAAAATGTACATTAAAGCTGTAATTTTTGTTTAATTTAGAATATTTTTATTTAATTATTGAATACCAAAAACCAAAAATTTATACATCAGATAACAGAGAACTGTCGTAAGAGGGCAAAGCAAACCCTTTTAAAAGCAGCTCTTATGAGTCATCAGTGATGTCGTCTTTGAATTCGGAGCGTTACATGAAAAAGTAACGATTTTCGTTAGGCAAAAAAAAGAATGCCCCCCATCTGTAAAACACTTTCGTGTTAAAAAATGTATAATGCGAGAGAGACGAACCTTTATTAATATTTTTAACAGTCACAAAAAAATTCTCCAAAATGTAAGGTAAAATACATCAGGTTGTCCAAAAAGTTTCTTTCGTTTTATTAATAAGTAATAGACGCGTAATATTTTATGTTTTACAATATACTATTATATTATATCGGACCTATTTTGCTCTGTTACCATTATTCATCTCTGGTTTAACAAATAAGGCTGTATGTTTGTATAAATATAGCCAAGACAAAGTTAACGCGTGAAGATAACGAAAGAAACTTTCGGGACAAACTGATATATTTTACCGTGGTACATTTTGGAGAATTTTTTTGTCACTGTTAAAAATATGAATAATCGTCTCTCTCGCATTATACATTTTTTTAACACTCCTTTCATTTTGATCGGCTAAAACTACTGGCATTTAAAATTTACCTATTTGTACCAAAGAAATAAGAATAATAAATATTTGAGAACATCTATAATGCAGGAGAAACAAATTTTAAAATCAAAGAAAATACTGAAAAATGCATCGTTAAAAATTGTTAAATAAGTTCTAGTATCGTATCAATTGTACATCTGTGGTTATTAGTGTTGGTAGACTGAAATCATCATTGTGGGGATTATATTTTGTTATAAAATATCGTGTAACATTTTTGTTGCAGTGATAAAAATTTGCAATTTTATTTTAATTACATGATATTGTTTTAATTTTTAACTATCTAAGAATATATTATTCGAGTTTCGCAGGAGCCGTTTCTTCGTGGAATAATGTTTTCGATATTTCGGTTCCCTGTCATCCTCATTTCACTTTTCTACCTAATCATTTACCCAATCATTCCGGAAATGACACAATAGCGAAACGAATTCCCTGTGCGTACAACGGCAACATTGATTGTCAATTACTGTAAATTTCACTTTAACGACTGCGGCGATAACTCGTCGCATTTTCAAGCTTTTCCTATGTGAAAATATATCTTTAGCTTTATTGCAAATTCTTGTCCTCTACATTTTTTTAAACACGTCACTGTTCTTCAGTTTTTATACTCTTCAAAATTTTGGTCCTTCAACTACCGTAATATGATTTATCGAATTAATTTATTTTACAATGCTACGTCTAGTGTTAGCACGAAGCAACGAAACTTTTAATTTGCTCATTTTTCAACGTAAATTCCATCAACAGAACTAGCTTTCCTTCTATCAATAATATTCATCAAGTTAATTGATTACAAAAAAGAAAGAAAGTCGAACGATTCGATCATCGTGGCAATAATTTCACTCAATCATATAATTCATAAAAATTCCCATCAGTAACAGAATCAATAAGCTTTTATAACTTATAAATCATTCCGATCCATACATCAATCCCTATCAATGCACTCTATAATCTCTTAATTCCTTAATTCACACCCATCACCCTTTCCAATTTCTCTAACGTAAACTCTAACACACACTCTAGATCCCAATTCCATTTTATCATACTTCAATACGTACCTATCGCAAACGTCGATGAACGCGAAAAAAATCTCCACCAGTCACAGTCTAATAATACCACCGTTTCACCACTCTTCAAACCTTATCAACCTACTAACGATATTAAAAAAAAAAAAAAAAAAAAAGTAAGAACACTAAATATTAGTATTTAAGCTCGAGCAACCAGTCGCGACGACAAAGCCAAGGAACGAAACCCTCGATCACGAGTGAGGAACAAGAGGCTCTGTCGGAGTCGCGTGCACGCTCGCTTAGTCGACACTCGTCTGACGGGAATTTATATTTCGTCCTACGAGGCAGAGCTATCGATAGGGAATTGCGTGTATGGTTGGTGGAAGTAATACAGCGAGGTCATAAGCTAAATCCCTTAACTAGCAACTAAATGACACTGCAGAATCCAGAATCGTATACTATCCTTTATTTTTTCCACCTGTCGGACATTACAAGTTCATTCTATTTTTACATATTTTTTTTAGAAAGATGATCAGTTACGCGCGTCTAAAATTGTTCTTCCACGTCGAATGCGACAAAAAAAAAGGAGAAAAGAAAAATGTTTAAAATATATTGTAAGAAAACGTTAGACAACCGTGTTGTACATTGTCGACATGCGCCTATACATGCGAGGATTGTGGGTGTGTGCGTTTCTCATTTGTTTCTGAGATGGGTGATTTGGGCAGTCTCCATTGTGCCACCAAAAGAAACGCACGCATATACTTTGTACATCTTAAATAATATAATTAAGGGTGATAATATATGTATATACTATTTATTATCCCGAATCTTCTGTCATATATATTGCCACGCGAAAGAGAAATATTATCGAGATACCTTTGATCAGTCCTGAACGAGATCACGAACACTTGCCTTTCTATAAATCTATCAAATCCTTTGCACCGATCACCACAAACGCAGGTACTTCAACGTCCCTGTCGACTTTGCAATCTCACTATATTCGTTTCAGTAACTGTAACTGGAAGATCTGTAACCCTTTCAACCGAACATTACGTAGCCGTCCCGAGAACCAACTATCCGTGTTCGCACGATCCAGCTACATTTTATCCAACTGGATAATTTTCATTTTTTACTTTTTCTCTCACTTGTTGCGTGACTAGACTTATTTGCCACAGAAGTCGTCTTCGCAGCCCGGCTCTCAGGGCCGTTTCTTTCAGCCAGATTACTGGATCGAGCCTTCGGAATTGAATCGGCGTGCTCGGAGGCTGGATTGCGCAGCGAGTCGTTTGTTTCCGTTAGCGCTGGTTGGATAAAACAGGTTACGAATTTTTCTTTGGCTCCGATTACTTCGTAATTCTATCCTCGTTTTGGCTGTTTTACAGCAGTTTGCTCGTTGATTTGATTTTTTTTTTTTTTTCTTCCGTTTTAATAGACAATGCGACATGTTCTACGAGAGAGAAAAAGTTGTCCTGAAAACGAAAAGAACGATGTTAACCCTTTGCGATTTTACGCGACTTACGATTAGAATTTACATAATCAATAGAAGTTGTTCTCCGTTTGTCCATCGATGTATTGTTTTAGCCGATGTAAAATAGTTTGCAGAAATTGTTAGTTGGTGTTTGCTTTGGCGCAACGAGAAATAGTATTCGTGTGTAATTTTTGTTTTTGTAAGGAAAAATCCGGTTATACAAGATTAAGGTGCTTGGCTGGGGTTTTACAGGCATTCCAAAGTGGTAGCTGACTCCTTTCGAGGGTTCAGACGTTCTTTGTCGAAGTTGAATATATGTGTTTAACTAGTATGATAAGGTAGAATTCTTTTCTGCGTATCATTGTAGAATACTGTTTGAATTAATATTCGATTGAAAAATATATTTATTAATTTAATAAGATATATTTATTAATTTATTCTAAAAATATATTTATTAATTTAATAAGATATATTTATTAATTTATTCTACAAATATATTTATTAATTTAATAAGATATATTTATTAATTTATTCTCATTATGTGTTTTAATTCGTACTTTTTTAATGCGGAATATATAAAAAATAAAGAAGTTTGTATTTTGTATATAAAATTTTTATACAAACTTATTTTGTACGAATTAGAATTATTTTTCTGGTAAATATACAATAATTGATTAATTATTTTACAACCATACAATTATTTGATGTAAAAAACAAAAGTTCCTCTTTTATTAGATCGAAATTTGCAATTGTTTTTGCATCTCCTTATTTACAAGCAACAAAATTAATTCGCTAAGCTGAATGGCATAGCCAATCAGAAGAAAGTTCATTGAATTCCACGCACGAGTATCCGAGTCATAAAAGTACTCGAGGAACAAATTCTTCAGCTTCGAACGAACGAGAAAACCTTGATAACGTTTAACATTTCAAAAACTTGAGCATTTGCAGAGTTAAGAAAATGATTCGACGTTTTTGTTGCACGTAAAGGACAATATTCTTTTCGCGATAATTTTTTTTTTTTTTATAATCTTTTTGTATATGTATGTTATAAAATTCAAGATTATTTTTCAACCTTGAATCGATACAAGACCTTTATGATACTTGCAATTAACACTTTTGAAGTTTAAAGATTTTAAATGTCAGAAGTGACAATGTACTTTCATTGCATTTATAAAACATATCACAGCTTTGAATTTTTTACCATCGTGACTTGTTGTTATTTTTTTTTCTTTTTTATAAATCTATTAGATTAATGTTTCTAATTTTTCATCTGTATTCAATTTTTCACGATGAAAATTCTTCCCTTCTATTTCATTTAACTGAAACATAAGTGTCGCGTTTCGACACACCTCTTAGCGATGAGAAACTTTCTTTTTCATTAATCTTCTACGTGACGTTCAATGTGACTACTGTATTACAATGCACTTTATAATGGTAATTATGGTTGCGAAATGAACATGTTTAAGTATGAATAGTTAAGTACTATGTTTTTGAATTCAATTTTCAATTAGTTTTTTGTTTTATATGCGAGTTTAACGTCGCACGAATTGTTGGGTTATTAGCAACGACTTAATAGATATTTTCTGTATATTGTTTTACAATATTCTGTTGAATAATTTGGTTTCCTTTTCTATGTTTAATATTTAATGATTAAAACATTTTTTTTATTTATAATTGCAACAAAAATTTAGACTCAAAGGTAACAAGAAGTTGATAAAAAATTGTAAATAATAGATTGAGAGAAAAAGGAATATGTGGTATAATGTATATACGCAAAATAATTATTTTATGAGATACAAGTTTATTACAAAAAATTGTAAACAGAAAACTTTATCTGAAAATTGTAACAGAACACTTTTTTAAGATTTTCGATTTATAAAACAAATAAAGTAATTTCCTTATTAAAAAGGATTATTATATCACTTTGGTTTTTTTCATTACAACGTAACATTGATTAAACAAATGATACATTTTCTTCTAACGTATATTAAACAGATTTATAATGTAGTTCGGAAATAGTAAAATATTTTAAGTTGTATTTAAATTATATGTATATATTATAATCCTCTTTAATACAAAGCGATATTATATTAAACTATTTAAAAAATTAAATATTTTATAATAATACTTAAACAACTTTATTTCCCAACACCGTTTCCAAGGGAGAGTGTGCGGAAATGTTCTTCAATGTACTTTTGATGAATTGTACGTATTTCATATAAATCGCTTATGTAGTTTATAACTGATCGAAAAGAAGATACGTAATCGGAACGACTAAACCAGTCTTGGTCCAAGTACTGGAAACAGCAGTTTTTACTATCCACCAAATAAGTCCCAATAGTACAGCTTGCAAACCCAAGTGAGCGACCAATAATCTACAAATACAAAAAAAAAAAAATAAATAATAAATCTTTAATTAACGTATAAAATTCTTTTTGCGAGAGAAAAGAAAAATTTATACTTACATTTTATCTTTGGATCGTGCTTTTGCCAACGATTTCGGTGATTCGTTATTCAAATATGTTCTGACTCCTTGTGTCAAATCACTGAAGTAATCCTCCCATACCAATGATTTAATATCTAAATTGAAGAGCTGTTTATCAGTATCCGATAGGGAGTTATATAACTCAATTATGCGATTATTATGGAACTTCCATTCAGTGAAGATAAACCTCTCTAAACGGTCAAGTGAATTATTAACGTTCGTATGTAATTTCACCAATCTGAAAAAATATATTTTTTATTAATCTTACCCTGGAACTACAGTTTAAAAGTTACGAAAAAATTTATATTAAGTTAACCATAATTTGCAGCTTACATTGGTCGTCCTCCTGCGAGCTTAGTAACTGTATCCAAAATATATGCGGGAATGAAATGCACAAAAATTGCAGAGAGCCTGAACAAGAAGATTGAAGATACAAGTTTAAGATGGGGATACCAAACTGCACTTCGCAACGGAAATCTATGTAAATAATTATTTATTTTTGATTCCACAGACACCCATCTGAAAGGATTGTATGTACTAGATGTGCAATGATACACTTTCAGTTCCTTTCGACTGAAATAATAAAAAAATATTATTATTTAATACAGATACAGTGATTTTAAAGGAACAGTTGATACATAAAAATTCCTAACATAAGTTATACCATACCTATCTTTATCAACAGAATAAGCCGCGGTAATAAGAGCGTTTACAACAATGTCTACTGGAATGTAATCATAAACAAGATTTTTTGCCACCGGTAATCTTCTGATGACACCTTTGCTAGCGCCCATTAAAAATCCTTGTGGACCATTCTTTGATATTGTCCATCCAGGGACTGGTTCCTTCCATGCTCCGGTTACTGTAAATGTAAAACATGAAAATTAGTTTATGATATACCATACTTATTTCAAATTCAATTTTTTCGGTAAATGTAGATACTAAATAATATCTTTATATTCAATATACGTACTCATCGAAGGACGCACAATAGCAGCAGGAATACGCCCATTTTTAACTTCATGCTCGGCTAAGTGTTTTGTAAATGTGTAAGAATTTGGATGATCCTTTAGAACGTTTGGTGTTTCTGCTACCAAAGCAGCATCATCCAATTTTTCCACCAATTTGAGTAATTCATTTACATCAAATGGTGCAGGATACACGCGTTCTTCTACATCATTTAATACTGAATTCACATATGCACTGGATACGTGTACCAAAGCCTAAAAGTTGAGAAATTAAAAAGTAAAAAAACTAAAAGTAGCAGAATGGTTTCAATTAACATAATTGGATACAAAAAAGTGTACGAAAACAATATGAATTATTTATGATATGTAAGTGGCTTACCTTGAGATCTCTTATTTCCTGACAAAGCTGTACAACTCTTCGTGTACCCGATAAGTTAATATTTGTGGTAGATTTTAAATCAGCATCAAAATCCAATGTTGCCGCAGAATGAAAAACAATTTGAACATCCTCTACAAGAGTCAATCGATCTACGGACGACAATCCTAAATTTTCTTCCCCAACATCACCAGCCACAGGAATTATTTTATCGAAAAGATCCGTCTTATTTTCTTCTTTTAGCCTATTGAATACCTAATACGGTGGAATAAAAATTATATTATTAAATAACACCTAGAATAAAAATGTGTAAATTTCTATCAAAATTAAATAATTTTCAAATGTGAAAAGCTAAAAGAAATGGAAGATGTTTTATAACAATTTCAAATTCCAAATGCAAATACGAACGTTCTACTATCGTTCTAAGCGTTATTGACCGACCGTGTTCAAACTCCTCACGTGGCAAAAAAATAATGAAACATTTTAGTCGTTAAAAAGATAAGAAAAAATTATACACAGAAAAAAATTCAAATATCTAAGGTCACGCGAAAAAATTAATTTTCACGATACAACCGAATCGATTAATAACAAAAATGATCATAATTTACATACGCAAATTATTATAATTTCAAATTACCGTACAAGTTCAGGGAAAAAAAAAAAGAAAAACGTTTCTATTGATAGAAATATTTTTACGCTATTTAAAAAAAAAAAAACGATCCGATGGATAGAAATATTTTTACGCTATTTAAAAAAAAAAAAACGATCCGATGGATAGAAATATTTTTACGCTATTTAAAAAAAAAAAAACGATCCGATGGATAGAAATATTTTTACGCTATTTAAAAAAAAAAAAACGATCCGATGGATAGAAATATTTTTACGCTATTTAAAAAAAAAAAAACGATCCGATGGATAGAAATATTTTTACGCTATTTAAAAAAAAAAAAACGATCCGATGGATAGAAATATTTTTACGCTATTTAAAAAAAAAAAAACGATCCGATGGATAGAAATATTTTTACGCTATTTAAAAAAAAAAAAACGATCCGATGGATAGAAATATTTTTACGCTATTTAAAAAAAAAAAAACGATCCGATGGATAGAAATATTTTTACGCTATTTAAAAAAAAAAAAACGATCCGATGGATAGAAATATTTTTACGCTATTTAAAAAAAAAAAAACGATCCGATGGATAGAAATATTTTTACGCTGTTTAAAAAATAAATACCGATTAATGCCATGATAATTTTTAGTTAAAAAAAAAAAGAAGAAACGACACACCACCCACGTATCAATTCATAGGTTATCGTACGTGTCTTTCGATTCAACAAGGTCGGGAATAAAAAAAATAATCTACGCTAAGAACACATTTTTCCGTACCGAATTCTTCTTAAGTTCCTCCAATCTTTCCTCTATCTGTTTCCCTTTTTTCGGTCGCAATAGTACATAAATGTTTTTCAAATCTGGAAAACATCTTAATAACTTTTCGATTAAACAAACGCCCAGGAATCCAGTCCCTCCGGTTATAAACACAGTTTTGCTATTGTAAAAATTGGCTACGTTCGATACCATTGTTAACTGGTTTTTATAAATTCTTACTCAATATTTACTCCGATAACTCTGTGAAAGAATGACAGAAAAAAATCACGTATCTCTTTACAACGTAAAAGGAATAAGTGAAATATTACCGGCACAGCGTATGCACACCAACTGCTGGTTCGACGTAAACTGAGGCAAGAATGTTCGTTGAAAGATCATGGACGGTGGTCGGTGGGACAATTGAGTACGTGTTGCAATATAAAAAAAAGTATGAATTAAGAAACATATCAGAGTATCAAAGTATCACGTTAAACTATAAACTGTTATCTTGTAATTAATAATATGTGTTATGGAGGAAAAAAATAACTCATTCGTGTGTGCGAGAACTTTTTAATCTTGTCACGTGATCGTCACTAACTCAACTTGTTAGGACTTGTACAGTTACATGTTCTCTCGGTGTGCC
>SMSQ01000639.1:0-41247 GCA_019453375.1 Ctenoplectra terminalis
GGTCGCGCAGTCGTTTGGTATGCAAGAATTACGACGATAATCCGCGGACAACGATCGATGTGTTCCCTGTTTCTCTTCTGTCACGCTTTCAGACATTTTATACGCGTTCCCTCGTGAACCCGTCTATCAAGGAGCTTAAGAAAATTAGCATAAATATTCGTAGTTGCCTCCACGCATCTATCATACTTACGTTGGTGTATTTCACGCTTGTGCAAATTGAAAACTAACAGATCTGATGATACTAAAAGAGAGGAGATTAGCTTGAGATAATAGCAGTGATATAAGCTATAAATATCGGGATTTATGTTTTCGTACAGACTGTTTCAAAAACAGTGTCACAAGGTTAACTATTCGTTGAGCCGCGTGATTTGTGAGTTAGATACTTGTGTATTTGTATACAAAAAATTTCATTTTATTCATGTATGGTTGGACTTGATCATTTTTATGCAAATTCATGTTTTTTGAAAATATAGCAAAAGAAAAGTAGTACTATCTGGTTGCATAATTTTAGTTAATTATGATAATGAAAATTATTATTTTTTTTTTTTTTAATAAATTTTACGCAGATTATTATTTCCAATTCAAACGTGAATTATTTTATGACAAAAAAGAGAATATTATTTTCCTATTTTATAACTCTATTATAATTATATAATATTTCTTTACTTTGTCAACTTTTAAATATGATTCAGAATATAGTAATGCATTTTTTACTACATTTATCAAAAGCGTATATAGTCACAATCGTCGTGCAATTATATTCAATTATAATTAAAATAATACTAAATTCTCAATCAATTTAAATTTTTACGATTCGAAACAATATTAAAGTTCAACCTAACCAAGTGCAGTCTTATTCGCACTTAATTAACACTCAAACAATTAACATTACTGTTCCATTGCACCATGCTCCAACTGTTCAACACTAGAACTACCGACGATTAAATTATATTATTTAAAACATATAAAATAATATAAAATAACAGGTATTTTAAAAAAATATAACACGTAAAGGAAATAAATCTTTATTTATATTCGTTATAAAAAGTTGCAAAAAATTTCCAAAAATGCATTATTTTAAATTTATATAAAATTTGTATGAGAAATGGCAAATCGTTTTGACCGGTTCGATAATTCCGGTGTTAGAAATAAATTAGTATTTGCGTTAAAAAATTCAGTGCCACGTAAAATAGTCGCTACTTGTTGACCGTACTGTACGCGTACGTTCTCAGCTAAAAGTAATCGTCGCGGTTGTACTAAACGAAGAGGCACGTAGCAACCATGAATGGTTGGCTGGGCGAGCCGAAAGTATGAATGGGCTAATCAATTTCCAGGCACAATCGCGGCATAACGCGTGTCCCTAGTAACCGCGTCCACCGATACGGCGTGCACGCACACGTGTGCGCGTATAAATTTTCAATCGCAAGTTGACGACTAAACGGTCGACAACAATACGAAACGTTGAACGATACGTCGATCGGCGACATGGCCGCGAGCGTTTGTAAATGGAGAAATATCGCTCTATTTGCTTCGATAATCGAAATTTCGCTGTGAAAGCTATCGGATTCATAGTCGCGATGGAAACTACGAAAACATTGCGTTCTACGAAACATTCTTGTTACCGTATTCGAACAAACGTTTAAAAACTTGACAGATTAATTAAAAACGCTACAATTCTTTGATCTTTAACTTTTTCACCGTCCGATCGTACACGTTTGGCCGATATCGAATCCGTTGTACAGTTGGTTACAAAAATATCCAGCCATCTTTGACGTTGGGCCAATTTTCTGTATAATTGTAAGTTTGGATATTTTTTTTTTTTTTGCGTTACTATTAGATTTAAGAGTAAATAAATTTCGGTTAACCATCTATAGCCCGAATTTTGTCTGCTTATCGTATAAAAAGATTACGATACGTTACATTTTTTCACTTTGGTTTAAAAATTTTTTAACTAATTGGTACAGATGGATCGTGGTATAACTACAGTAGTACAGTGATCAAATTTAAGGGTACAGTGAGAACTAAGTAAAATAAATTTTTTAATCCTTTATAGCCAGAATTTTGTCTGCTTATCGGAGAAAAAATTACGATTGATTNATAAAATAAATTTTTTAATCCTCTATAGCCAGAATTTTGTCTGCTTATCGGAGAAAAAATTACGATTGATTACAGTTTTTCACTTTGATTTGAAAATGTTTTAACTAACAATTACCGTAGATGGATCGTGGTGTCGCTGTAGTAATACAGTAATCGAATTTAATACTGCAGTGATAACTGAACAAAATTAATTTTTTCAAATATAGATACATCAGTTTGTAACTTTTAAGTCACACAAAGCCATAGAGGGTTAACACGTTGACTGCCACGCAATTTTGTAAGAAAATCTCCGCCAGGCCATGCGCGCTTATCCTTTGTTTCTAATTGTAGCGTAATAATAAGCACGCTTGCAACGAAACATTTTCGGGGCACGCATTTAGTTGAAAATCTTTCTTCAAGAACGAAGTATCTCAAAAAAAAAAAAATACATAAATCTGAAATTTTAGAGAACTGTTAGCTCTGAATTTATTAGGACTGACTGATAATGTAACTAAATTTTCAGGTCAACGTAGTCAGCATAATATTGTCATCCGAAAAAATGCTTCTGGACAAAGCATCGGAAGGACTTGCAAATTATGTTATTCAAATAAAAGACTTCATACGGACCGATCAGAGGCACGAGAAAATATACACTCAAATATGGCGGTCAACGTTTTAAGATGATTCCGAATTCCGGACATTCTCTACAATTAGGTTAACACATCGAGAATCGATCACGAGATATCTCGTATTTCGTTTCTTTCAGTTCATAAAAGTGAAAAGTAATTGTAAACGAGAAGTTGTGTTTAAAAACGACCGCTGCATCAGGAAATTGAAATGAACATCCATATTTACTGTAGGTATAAATATTGTGTAAAAGCCTGCAAGTAAAAATTTTATTCGAGCGTAACTTCGTTTCATAATAAGATTTTTAAAAAAGCTGCTAGTTTTCAATGTGTCAAAATGATTCTATATTTGCTATTCCAGGGTCTAAAAAAATTCGAGGGTTAAAAATTTCATCTGGAACTTATACATTATTCCGGCAGAGAGTCAAAAAGTATATGGATAAATGATACGTAAAATGGATTCCAGGATTTATAAATCCCTGATAAATATCGCTCAAAGGGTTAACGTTTAAATTATCGCACGATGAAACTTACGATGCTTGGTATACAAATACATGGAACGAAGACGCACACGGTACACAGTTGAACGAGTCTCGTGCAAATAGCTGCGTGGACGATCATTGTGCGAATGATTCAGTGACTAGTCATTCGTGCAAGGTCCCAAGTTCGTTTCTTCCACACGCTGCGTTTGCATAGCATCGTGCACGTGTGCGATGTGTGCAGCGGTGTGAGCCACTGGTGACTTGATTTTTGTCGCGACCGCTGTATCTCACTGTGCCAGCCATTAACACAGTTGCGGAAAATGGTAGAACCGGACTCCACGTTCCATTTTGCTCCATTCTTTTCAGTTTTACCGCGCGAAACGTGCTCTTTTCTGTTAAAACTTAATTCCATAGGAATTTATCGATGCAGATGTGTTACTGGCTATAAAAATACGAAACTTTACTCGGGTTATCAACAGTTTTTGAAAATAGTTTATTCAGTATGAATGAGTTAGAATGAAATCTCGATGAAGTCAAAATTACCAATTCGTAGTTTCTTGGGAAAATTTTATAAATCGACTACGATGCATTTTTAGGACATTTTCTTTGGTCTTCTGTTACCCTTTACACTCGTAAGCTTTTTCTATTGTGAACAGTTGTGAAAACTTAAGGTGTTTGGAAAGAAAAAGAGATAACTTTTTACGATTTAGCTATTCCATCGATTTGCTTTGATTTAAGATAAAAGAAATTTTGAATCGAGGAAAATGCAAAGTTTAAGTTAAAACTGAAGCTCCGAAGAAAAGAATTAAGAATTGGTCCTTTTGATTATTTTGACAGTTAGAATGTTAAGAAACGTTTGGTATTTTTTATCAGATGAATTTACCAAAGGTGTCTCACCTTACGGCCCACATTAAGATCGTTGGTCCGCAATTAAAGTAACGATTGAATTAATTCTAAACGCGCGGCGGTTGCTTCAGAATCACGTCTCGAGTGATAGATACGCAATTTCAGGAGCCGCATGCCCACTATAGGCAAACATGGAAGAAAACGGTAAACGTCGAGTTATTTATTTGCTCGTTTCCTCTTTGCAATCGGTTTTCCGATAAGCCGCGCCCTCTATTCCCTATAATTTATAGTAATTTGAATACAAAACGTTAATCCATTTTTAATGGAGTGTGTCTTTAATAGCCGTCGGGGATTTTAATAGTTGCGTTAATTGTCCTAGTATTTTAGTCGAACCGTTGCTGGACCCAGAAAATCGAATAAACCGACCATCGTTATTTCAACCCGTTCGCAAACTGTGCCAATATAAATTACCGTCGTTTCATTTTTTTTTTTTTTCCTTTTCCTCTCCGTGTATATCGAATTTCGATATTAACGATCAACCGAAGATTTAATTATTTTTTAGGCTCCGAGGGTACGCGTCCGCTTGAAAGTAAAATTATCGCGAACGAGAACAGCGTTCCGCGGCAAGAATGTCGGTTGGACAATAAGCAACTATTTTTCGACGTTCCGTACACGTTGACGCGTGACTCTTCTCTATTAATAGTCGGTCGGTGACGATCGCGAAATCCCAACGAACTTTCAATTATGTCGGGTCCCCGCAGTCGATGACTCCAACGGCGGCGTTCGCTTTCTTTTGCGACCGACATAACCTTGTTTCGCAACCGTTTCGTTCAATACGGGAAGAAAGAACGGAGTTCCGCGACCGGGATCTATCTGGGACACAAAGGAACTAGAATAGACCCTGAAGTGTGTTGGTTGGAAAAATAGTTGTCAGGTGAGCTGGTGGAGCCAATTTGGTTACGACAAAAGAATGCGTGGAACGCGCGTTACAAATCGTTCGAGTCTGTTCGTTTCATTGTTGGTTTTAACAGATAAGGAGTATCTAGGGTCGTAATTACTTCAAATGTGTCTAGCTATGAATAATACAGTGCTTCGGTAATAATTTAACCTGTTGACGCTTATCTTACTCGGGGAACTTAAATTAATCGCGCGGTTAAAAAAACTGATAAAGGTGAATCAACTTCAATTAGGTCAGTTTTTAGTCTCCGTAGATGTAAACACGATACGAAAGCACTTTTAGCTTGCTTAATTCGACGACAATTTATTACGACGATCTGTTACGAGGAGGTAAAGAGAAACACGATACACCGTGTGTTTCAATAATTAACACGAACCGTTTTAATTCCAATTCAACCCATGTAAGGTTAATAACAGCTCGTATCCGTTGTTCTTTCGCTTAGTCACCGAATTCTCGTTGCGTTCGTTTCGTTTCGATGAATATTCACGGCAGCGGCAATTTCGCGCTGCACTTTGTCGAGTCATTTTTAATTGCGAATCCAAGGAGTTATTACAGCGAACGGAGCAATGTTGGCACCCCTTTTATCCGAATCTACGTTATTTCTTCACAGTTGCTTAAACCATTTAACGATCGGCTGTAATTTCACTTAGTTGCAACCAATTTTTTGGGAAATTCGTGTCCCTCGATCCTTTTAGAAAGTGTTTAAACATCGTTCACGACGGAGTTGTTTTTTAACTTTTCCACGGTTCCTCGACCGCGCCTACGAGACGATGAATAATTCATCTTTTCACCCAACCGGATAATGAGACATCTTCAACTCTATCCATTAACTTCGCCACTCTTTAATCACCGTGACGAAGCACGAACAACGGATTAATAATATTTCAGAATCATTGCGTGTCCCTATATTCTCCGGCAATTAGTACCATCGCTCGAGTTTTACTTTTTCCTACGGTCGATAGGGAACGGTCAGGGTCCATTAATCTTCGACCAGTCGGCGTATGCCACAAGTGGTTTAAAATTCAAACGGTCTTTCTATCTTGTGTGTTCTCTATCGTTCTCCATGGTTCTCTGCCCTAATACCGTCAACTCGTTTATAACGATACTCTGGAAACACAGTTTCGATACAACACGGTGTAAAAATTGCGAGTCCTAGAACATGGTATTCTCGCAAAACGGTTTCCCTGTAGCACCGTTTAATAAATTTAGGAAAAACTCGCATAAATTACCGTTTAACCCTGGAACCACCGACGATTAAAATATATTTGTTTATACTGAAGAAATAAAAAAGATCTATATTAAAAAATACACAACGCAAGGGAAACAAATGTTTGTATTTTTAATAGAAAATATATTAATAAATTATAAAAATTTGTTACAAGAAATTACGAATTGAATTATTTTGACCACTCTGGTAGTTCTAGCGTTAATTTAAAAAATATTAACGAGTACAAGGATACAGTAATTCGGAGAACACGGTGTCGATACAACACGGAACGCATTATCCGTATATCTTTTAGATCACGATTTCGCTTAACTCTTTGCGCTCCATTCGCTCCGCTACGGTGACGCGTGCAATCTTCTTCGGAGGTTAACTTTTAAGTTAGATTTTGTATTTCGGTCAATTCAAAAGGCTCTTTTTTAATTTTAAAACGAAACGAATTAATTGAGTGAACAAAAAATTGTAAACGTTTATTATTTTTTTATAAAGTTCTAAGTTTTCACAATAGTCCTGCGAAACATCAAGAAATGTCGGAGCGCGAAGGGCTCCTTAATATCTTCGATACAACACGGAACGATTTAACCGCTTCACGAAACCGATTGTCGATTGTATTTGGAAAATCTTGCGGATACGAGTGTCGAGATTGTCTTGGCTTGTTTCTCTCCGCTAGAGCCCCGCGAACCTTTCCCCTTTTCGAGGGCCGTTTTCAGCAGCACACAGGGACGTTTCCACCTTTGTCTCCTTTGTAATTGACGCGAGCGGTCTCACAGGTTGTCAGGAACACGTCGAATGGAAGTGCGAAGTCAAATTAGCTTTTGCCGAGGGCGAACGTCTTTCTTCCCTTCCTTTGGCCGTCCCTACCAGCTGCGTGGATCTCTTTCCTGTCATTACTTGGCTCTTTGTCTTTCTTCCTGGAACTCGTTTCGGGGCCCCATCGGCTTTCAACGCCGCCACCACCGGGATCAGGCCTGCTCGGAACGATCGCGTTCCCGACGTTTTGTTCTCGACCTTCTCTCCGAACCTCGGCCCCCAAGTTTCGTCCTCAGAGTTCCACTTTCGCGTGAAACTCGTGGCTCCTGCTTTTCTTGTCCGTCTCTCTGGAAATTCCAACTGCGTGTATAAATCGATGCGCAAGGCTAACGCGTGTTGCTCGCGTACACACGGATCTTTGCAATCTTTCCTCTTTTTTTGTCCGCGGTTCGTACCGCGTCTGCAGCAGCTGAAAAAGTGGCGCGTTATCGCGAGGATCGTCCGGGAAAATTGCGTAATTTTCTCGATGGCGTCCCGTTACGCGCACGCGGCGAACGACGACGATATCTCTCGATATTCGAATCCATACATATTCATCGGGACGCGACGTTCAACTCGGTGGTTTTCTTCTGGTAACAGGAGGGAGAAACACGGGGAAGACGCATGAAAAAGAAAGAAAAAAAAGAAAAAAAAAAGAAAAAATAAAGGAGAAGCTGTACGTAAGGCTGGCACAATTTGGCCTGTTAATCAACCCACGGCGCGTAGTATCACCTGCGGGATACTTTGGACGCCGGAGATGGGGGGTTGGTTTTCCATTGGCGACACCGGGCGTGCTTCATCCCCCGTCTGACAAGTTTACCCGGGCGATAAAACGGCCTTGCCGCGGCTACACCTAGCAAATTGCAGGACGGAATGTCGCNAAATCTTGCGGATACGAGTGTCGAGATTGTCTTGGCTTGTTTCTCTCCGCTAGAGCCCCGCGAACCTTTCCCCTTTTCGAGGGCCGTTTTCAGCAGCACACAGGGACGTTTCCACCTTTGTCTCCTTTGTAATTGACGCGAGCGGTCTCACAGGTTGTCAGGAACACGTCGAATGGAAGTGCGAAGTCAAATTAGCTTTTGCCGAGGGCGAACGTCTTTCTTCCCTTCCTTTGGCCGTCCCTACCAGCTGCGTGGATCTCTTTCCTGTCATTACTTGGCTCTTTGTCTTTCTTCCTGGAACTCGTTTCGGGGCCCCATCGGCTTTCAACGCCGCCACCACCGGGATCAGGCCTGCTCGGAACGATCGCGTTCCCGACGTTTTGTTCTCGACCTTCTCTCCGAACCTCGGCCCCCAAGTTTCGTCCTCAGAGTTCCACTTTCGCGTGAAACTCGTGGCTCCTGCTTTTCTTGTCCGTCTCTCTGGAAATTCCAACTGCGTGTATAAATCGATGCGCAAGGCTAACGCGTGTTGCTCGCGTACACACGGATCTTTGCAATCTTTCCTCTTTTTTTGTCCGCGGTTCATACCGCGTCTGCAGCAGCTGAAAAAGTGGCGCGTTATCGCGAGGATCGTCCGGGAAAATTGCGTAATTTTCTCGATGGCGTCCCGTTACGCGCACGCGGCGAACGACGACGATATCTCTCGATATTCGAATCCATACATATTCATCGGGACGCGACGTTCAACTCGGTGGTTTTCTTCTGGTAACAGGAGGGAGAAACACGGGGAAGACGCATGAAAAAGAAAGAAAAAAAAGAAAAAAAAAAGAAAAAATAAAGGAGAAGCTGTACGTAAGGCTGGCACAATTTGGCCTGTTAATCAACCCACGGCGCGTAGTATCACCTGCGGGATACTTTGGACGCCGGAGATGGGGGGTTGGTTTTCCATTGGCGACACCGGGCGTGCTTCATCCCCCGTCTGACAAGTTTACCCGGGCGATAAAACGGCCTTGCCGCGGCTACACCTAGCAAATTGCAGGACGGAATGTCGCCCTCCTCTGCCGCGGAAATTCTGTCGTGGAATGGCCCCTGGATCCTTCCATCCACGTGGATCCTCGAATAAAGGAGTCGACCAGCTGTAAAACGGCGAACCGTTATTACGAGGGGACTCGCCGCTATACGAGCCGTCATTCTTGCCCGTGTTATGCTCTGTAACTCACTCCGCGACCCCTCGTTTTCCTTCCCTTTTTCACCTATTTTTCCTCCTCTTCGTTTCTCATTTTTCTTCCGCTTCCACCGTTTTTTTTCGTTCCTTTCGATGGAGACGAGAGTCTGCGAACGGGGAGGGGGAGACGAAGGGTGGCAAAAGACGGACGGAATAATTGCCGCCGAAAGATCAAACGGGGGAAAATGATTTCACCTTTGAACGAAATAATGGCCTCCTCTTGGGTCGATCTTGTTGTTGGTTTTCTTTTTCAGCAGAACGGGGAGTAAGATTGGAGCTTTGAACGGAGCAAAGAGTAGTGAAATACTTATGGTTTTATTATTGTATATTCGGTGTGTATTCGGCGAATAGTTTTAAATATGTCGATAGTTATTTGTTCGGTCGTGAAGCATTTTCAAAATTTCGAGTTGGTGTGTTTTTTCTATTTTTTTTCTTTTTTTTTTGTTAATCAGAATTTTGATTATATTCTTTTTATAACGATGCAGTGATTTTTAAGCGTTAGAGAGGAAAAGGTTTTCCGTAACTTCAATATTCTAATTTAGCTCCGAACACTGGTGCCAGGATTTCCCGTTTTCTCATTTCAGAGCGAAGCCGTGATATTTTCTCTTTCGTCCTTTGTCTCTTCCGGGGTTAGGGTCCTTTGAGGGAAAGGAAGAAACGAAAGCACTCGGCGCGCGAGAGAGTAAAATGAATTACAATTATTTTGGAACGAAAACGGGCTACGGTTGGCTGCCACGATAAAAGCACAAAAATATATTTTTCGTTTCTTTTTTCCAGCCTCTCTGGACCCCGTACACACGAAAAGAAACGTTCTCTATATTTTTCTGAGCCGTTCTCGCGACTTTCATTTTATTTCCCTCGCTCTTTCTCTCTTTCTCCCTTGCCGGTGTGCCTTTGAGCGCGCAGGGAGCGTGTGCTTCTGCTTCGAAGAAAATAATCCGGGGGACGTCTGCAAAAAATAATTTTCCGCGCGGCTGCTGTGCAACTGCACGCGCAGCATTGTTCCCAGGGATTTAATTTCTGGCCAAAGAAACGATGCGAAAATGATTTTTTTTTTTCCTCCCCGACTCTTCTCTGCTCGTTACATGACCAGTAAAATTCTTCGCACGATCGTTGCCACGATCTCGAAAGAAATTTCCTCGACCGAATGGCTCCTGCTTTTGTTCTTCTCAACGCGTCGATCGATTTAACCTGGTTATAAGTCTCCACCGTGCAACAAAATTGTAAATCAAGGTATCGAGTAGCGGTATCGATTGATGTCTATTTTTGTATTTATCAAAGTTCGCTTTTTAATCTTAGAAAAATCAGACGATGCAGAGTTCGCAACGATTGGCGCATCTCGCTTGTCCAGATTGTATCTCAGGAAGTCGTATTTGTAATATAGATCGTTCCTTCGAATTTTACGCAGATAGAATTTTAATAGAAAATAAGATAAGAACGTGAAAAGAGAAATAGCATAAATAAAGAAAGCGGCTCGCGAATACGAAACGAAGGTACCGGCGATATAAACAAGCTACCTCGTGAAAAAGGAAAAAGATTTCTGGTGTATTTTATAAATTTTAAGAGTTACAGTTTTAATTCGAAGACGCAGAAATGTAGCAATAACTGGATTTTTAATCGTTAAGCATCCAACCAGAGGTAGCATTTTTAATTTGAATCCTGCTGTACCCAAAGGGTTAAAAAAAAAAAAAGAAAAAAGAAAAAAAGAACCAGCAACGAGATCATGTGGATTGCCTTGATGCTCGTGTTACGCTTCCACCGGTTTACCATACGTAACAAAATATGTATTCTAAAGCGAGGACGAGCGGTAGCCGCGGAGTTATTTGTGAAATCCCTCTCTCTCTCTTTCTGTCTCTATTTCTCTCTGTGGTTACCGAACGCATAATTAGAACGAACTACCCGCCGCAGAAACTTCGTGTAATTGTTGCTCTCGCGATGTCATCACCGCTTTAGTCTCACTGATTACTGGAACCTGACGTTAGATCGTTAAGCGATCGATACGCCCGTGCTACGCGCCACTTTTTCTTGCCTCTTAACGTGTACACGCTATTTTCTCACTGTTCAACACACCAGGAATAGTAATACGTTGCAATTAGTATGCACGAGTTCTTGTACACTTGAAACGTGCTTCCCAGTTTAGTTTTATCGTGGCCGAGAGGCTAGATTTTTGTCAGCGATCGGTGCGTCTTCTTTTAACTCTTCGCGATCTTGTGTCGAGTCAGACTCGACGTTTCGTTTTGTTCCATTATTTGCATTTTTGGAATATGAAACGTGTTCTTTTATATTTAAATCTTATTTAATGGAAAACTTTCTATCTGGACTTCTTATTGGTTATGAAAAATTATTGGCAATTTTTAAAAGTAGACTATTAACCCATTCGCTGCCAAGGACGAGTATACTCGTCTTGGCAATGCATGACACCCTGCCAAAGACGAGTATATTCGTCCTACTTTAAACACGTTATAATATGCAGGCTTTTGAATTAGCAAATTTTTTGTGGCCACAAACGTAAATATAGAAATGTAAAAAACTTGAAAAAATACTACTGCTTGCAAATGATTATGTATGATAACATATGTGCTCTTACCAAGAAATAACAAAGCTTTGGTAAAGAATAACGCTCAAAATATAAATGGCAATGGGAATGACTTCGTATAATTTAGGCCTGGCAGCGAATGGGTTAAAGATGAACTGGTTGGGTTAAAGCGTGAAACGTAGCTCGAACCATAAATGGTTAATTTCAGATAGGAAAGAAAAGATTGGTTGTTTGGAATTTTTGTTTTTATTGCAACTGTTAGATAAGAGTCATTTTGGGATAATTGTTTTCCGCGATCGCTTATTGCGTGGAATTTTTCTGACTCGATGCGTCAACTCGTAAGCTCATCATCTTTTAGACTTTTTTTATGAATTTAATCGACAAGGTAGGAATTTCGTCAATTTACATCGTAACTTGCTTTTTTTTTTATATATCTTGTCTTTTTGTATTACGTTTATCATTCGGTATCGTGTATACAGTTGTAGCAATAAAACTATAAATGTTTTAAAAAATCAGTTAAACGAGAATCGATCCGTGGAGCTCTAGTTTACCAATCACGCAATCATCTTATCGTGTCAACGCTACTTCTGTAACCCTAACTTGTGTAAGCAGTAGATGTGAAAGCATGTAATTTCAATTATTTATACTGTGTCACCTGTACGCTTATATCCTGCAAATTCACGTTATAATCGAAACCGATCATCTGCGATTTTTCCTTTGTAAGAATCATACGCTTCCTTCTATGAATCAGAGCATGTTTTGTAAATGAGGCAAGTAGCTCTTGTCATCGTATTGCAAACGATGAATCACCCATGCATAGCTAAAGATAATTTGATAGAACAAAATTACTCTTTAATCGACGGATTTTTTTTTACTTTTATTATTAACACTACAGTTACAAAAGTGATTAGAACGATCAATTTTTAATTTCACATGGTAATTTTATAAATTTATTTAGGAATTACATTTTTGAGAATTTTACGTGATCTGTCAAAGATTGCAATTACAATTATAAAGATTACAATTACAAAAGTGATTAGAACGATCGATTCCTAATTTCGCATAGAAATTTTATAAATTTACTTAGGAATTACATTTTTGAGAATTTTGCATGATCTGTTAAAAATGTAGATACAGGTTTGTCTTCTTTCTATTATGTATTTTTTCATACAGCTTTTATTTTTATTTTCTTGTTGCATATAAGTACAGTAATGGCCAATAAAATTGGACCACTTCGAAAGAACACAGTTTGTTGAATATTTAAATGTATTGCAAACATTTGTTGTTATACTAAATTGTATTAACACGATTTTTTAACAGTTCTGAATAATTTTTTAATATTTTTTTTAGTACTTAATTAATTTTTTAATACTTGTGAATAATCTTATTTCTCAATCAATATTTAAATACTCTGAATAATCTTATTTCTCTATTAATACTTAAATACATATCACAAACATTTGTAGTTACACCAAATNTCTGGAACTTATACATTATTCCGGCAGAGAGTCAAAAAGTATATGGATAAATGATACGTAAAATGGATTCCAGGATTTATAAATCCCTGATAAATATCGCTCAAAGGGTTAACGTTTAAATTATCGCACGATGAAACTTACGATGCTTGGTATACAAATACATGGAACGAAGACGCACACGGTACACAGTTGAACGAGTCTCGTGCAAATAGCTGCGTGGACGATCATTGTGCGAATGATTCAGTGACTAGTCATTCGTGCAAGGTCCCAAGTTCGTTTCTTCCACACGCTGCGTTTGCATAGCATCGTGCACGTGTGCGATGTGTGCAGCGGTGTGAGCCACTGGTGACTTGATTTTTGTCGCGACCGCTGTATCTCACTGTGCCAGCCATTAACACAGTTGCGGAAAATGGTAGAACCGGACTCCACGTTCCATTTTGCTCCATTCTTTTCAGTTTTACCGCGCGAAACGTGCTCTTTTCTGTTAAAACTTAATTCCATAGGAATTTATCGATGCAGATGTGTTACTGGCTATAAAAATACGAAACTTTACTCGGGTTATCAACAGTTTTTGAAAATAGTTTATTCAGTATGAATGAGTTAGAATGAAATCTCGATGAAGTCAAAATTACCAATTCGTAGTTTCTTGGGAAAATTTTATAAATCGACTACGATGCATTTTTAGGACATTTTCTTTGGTCTTCTGTTACCCTTTACACTCGTAAGCTTTTTCTATTGTGAACAGTTGTGAAAACTTAAGGTGTTTGGAAAGAAAAAGAGATAACTTTTTACGATTTAGCTATTCCATCGATTTGCTTTGATTTAAGATAAAAGAAATTTTGAATCGAGGAAAATGCAAAGTTTAAGTTAAAACTGAAGCTCCGAAGAAAAGAATTAAGAATTGGTCCTTTTGATTATTTTGACAGTTAGAATGTTAAGAAACGTTTGGTATTTTTTATCAGATGAATTTACCAAAGGTGTCTCACCTTACGGCCCACATTAAGATCGTTGGTCCGCAATTAAAGTAACGATTGAATTAATTCTAAACGCGCGGCGGTTGCTTCAGAATCACGTCTCGAGTGATAGATACGCAATTTCAGGAGCCGCATGCCCACTATAGGCAAACATGGAAGAAAACGGTAAACGTCGAGTTATTTATTTGCTCGTTTCCTCTTTGCAATCGGTTTTCCGATAAGCCGCGCCCTCTATTCCCTATAATTTATAGTAATTTGAATANTCGTCTACATCAATTGTTTCACAATACAATTTCTACGGCCACCACTGTATTCTTTAATCGTTGGTAGATCTAGCGTTAACCGCTTCAAGTCCACGTTGAAACGATAGAATATCGTTACAAGACAATAAGCCATCTTCGGAATACCAAAGACCGAGATATCTCATTACTCGAACAGAGCGTGTTCAATTCATTCGGAATACCTGGTGACCCAGTAACGCAACGCGCAAAGTTTCTCCGGCCGCATTGAAGACGTTCGTTAATCGATTCCCAGTCAATTAAACCTCGAGTGATTATATCGCGCGTCAGATATGCGGAATCTGATCTAATTGCGATCAGAGCGCAATACGTAACGATCCTATGGTAGCCATTCGCATTGTTCTCTGGTGTCTGGAACGAGCGTTGCACAGGCTTCGTACAGTGATTCTAATCGTTCAGGGAAAGAATCGCGTGTCGTTGTTTCTCGTCACGCGGGACGAGCAAGCGGAAGTTGCTGTGAGCTCGGCATAAGGGCACTGGGACGCAGGAAGTGAATGAAAATGCTTAACGATGCACATTCCAATTTCGAACGGGATACTACCGCTTCCTTTCATTTTTTTTTTTTCTTTTCTGTATTTTAATTCACTGCTTTCTTTTTCTTTTAAATTAATTCTTTTTATATCTCGTAGCGGGGATTTTGGTTATTAGTGGCAATTATTATTCGTCTTCGTTACAGGTCTTCGTGATATTATTTGGTAGATAGTAATTTCTTTAAGGTAAATTTTTTATTTACGGGTTGAAGTTGAATGTTAGAAGTCTGAAGTAGTATCATTCGTTGTTAGGTATTCGTGATCGGTAGACTGCGGATTTTTATGCAAATTTATAACTTTGAGAGTACGGTAAAAGAAGTGGAACTTCTGTAGGAAATTATTTTATAATATTTTGTAATTTGGAATTTCGGTAGGATATTATTTTACAGTATTTTATAATTTGGAATTTCGGTGGGAAATTATTTTACAATATTTTATAATTTGGAATCTCGATAGGAAATTATTTTACAGCATTTTATAATTTAGAATTCCAATAGAAAATTATTTTACAATATTTTATAATTTAGAATTTCGATAGGAAATTATTTTACAGTATTTTATAATTTAGAATTTCAATAGGAAGTTATTTTACAGTATTTTATAATTTGGAATTTCAATAGGAAATTATTTAACTTTGAGAGTACGGTAAAAGAAGTGGAACTTCTGTAGGAAATTATTTTATAATATTTTGTAATTTGGAATTTCGGTAGGATATTATTTTACAGTATTTTATAATTTGGAATTTCGGTGGGAAATTATTTTACAATATTTTATAATTTGGAATCTCAATAGGAAATTATTTTACAGTATTTTATAGAATTATAGAATTCCAATAGGAAATTATTTTACAATATTTTATAATTTGGAATTTCAATAGGAAATTATTTTACAATATTTTATAATTTAGAATTTCGGTAGGAAATTATTTTACAGTATTTTATAATTTGGAATTCCAATAGGAAATTATTTTTCAATATTTTATAGTTTGAATACTTCGTGTATCTTTTCATATCAGCTGCATCCAATACAATTTTGTACCTTCAAGTAAATTTCTATAAATCGAATAAAAATCTGCAGTTCACTGTTTCGATACAGGATATTGCAGTTCTCTTCCTCTCCGATAAGGCATTTATTTTAGCTAGATTTCAAGAAAGATTGTTTTTTTTTTTTTTTTTTTTCAAGGTCCTTCATACGCGAAGCTTTTTTTTCTAATCAGGATACAGGAAGACATTGCAAAACATCGTTTGATTAATACATTAGCTCGTTATTAGAACGCGTCCAGATTTCGTGCCCATTCACGAAACGCCGGACGATTTATGTTTATAAACGATGCCACCGTTCATTGTTGGCCGATTGTTCGTGGGTGATTAATCGATTTCGTTGAAGCAAGTGCGCCGGTGTCTCCGTTTTAAAAAGAGATTTATTAGCGGTGTGACATAAACGGCGATTATGACTTCCATACGTGCTCGTCGATTAATCACCGGCGTTGCTTGCTGCTCGCTTAAGAACGCGCAATGCGAATTAACACCGATTGCGAAAGTCGATGCCGTGCTCGCGTGCGCGTGCGTGCAATCGATGCCTATGATTAGCCGCGGGATTGATACGGGATATTTATCAAGGATAACGCAATCGATTCGGTCCTTTGGTATTCTGTTCGAATGTACCGCGGTAAAATAGGGGAAGATATGAATTGGATATCTGTGTGCGATGGTAGGAACGACTTTCGTTCATGAGACTGAGATTTCATTGAACGTTCTCTCCGTCATTACGGTCAGGCCGTGTTCGAAGTTACGTTCGTGGAATTTACGTTTAAACGTTGCACGATGAGGTATAATGTACCGCGGTTGCGAAATTCGAATCGTGAACGGAAATGAATTTACAGGATGTATCAGAAACGTTGGTTGAAGTTTTAGTTGGAATTTTGGGTGCCGAGATAAGAAAAGCAGAAAAATGGCGCTATCAGTATGCGTTATGAATATTTACCTTTTCGTTATCTTTTAATGATAAAAGTATTTATCAGAGGCGTTTAAAACATTTCTGATGATAATTTAATCCTTGTAAGAAACGGTATTAAGATATTACAGGCTTTCGTGACAAAGTGACGAAGTACTTCATCTTTTTCTTTTTCCTTTTCTTGTAAACATTGTGCGCATAAGTACGCGCAAATGGAAATCTAAAGAATTTACGTTACGTAACCGTGTTGGTCATGCGACGAATCAGTTACCATTTTGTCGTGTATTTACGTTACTAATCATCTAAATGATTTTTGTTAAAAAGTTGCTTAAACCAGAATAATATTTGATGATAACGAAACACTATAAATGAAATTATAACTGGAAAAACAGAAATTTCCAAAGACATATAAATATTACTTTTTTTCCTTTCGATTTATAGAATTTTTTTTAACACACCCTATGTATATCTTTTATTTTCCATTTTTTAATTTTTTTATCTAGATAATGTTTCGCCTCAAGGCCTCACAGATTTCAACACTAGAATGGTAAAAATTATTTATTTTAAATTATTATTTCATTTACCACCAAAGTGGTAAAAATTATCAGTTCACAATTTTTCATAGTAATTTTGTAAACTTATCGTGGTTTATTTTTTGGAAATTTTTTATGACTCTATTAAAAACATGGTCTCCTTTGAATCATATTTTTTTTTCTACATACCTTTCGTATTAATTTTCTTCGATACAAATAAGTATACCGTGATCGTTGGTAGTTCTAGCGTTAATGCATCCTCTAATAATTTTTTTAACCATATCAGTAACGAGGTGATGAATGAAATTTTCTAATTGCTCTCGAAAATTATTCAAATACCTCCCCTATGAAGAACCCGATCCACGTTGCGAAAGCACTGGTACACACAAATTACCTTGAAAGCCATCAAAATGGCGGACCTCTGTCAGAGTAGGCCGATCTATTCAGTCAATGTTTGAATTAAACGCGGCTCTTTGATTTTAATGATACCGTGCGCGTGATACGAACGCATCGCGTGTCCCTCTCCATTCGAATCGGCTGAAAATTATCCGTGCTCTCGCCAATAACGCGGCGTATTACCATAAACGTTGTCTGTCGGTGTAATTTTCAATTTTGCCCGGCCTTCTTGTACCCTTCCAACCGCGTATCCCCCTTGCACGGACCATCGTGGTCGGTTTTTACACGCGTTTTCCACCTGATTTCTTGCCGTACTTCGAGCCGTGGATTATCAGAGAAAGAAGATACACGGACCAACAACCTAACGACTTATTCTCGAGCAACGGCGACCGTGATCGACGTTTTCCGCGCTGCTCGAGTTATCGTAGTCGAGATCGAATCAACACGGGGATAATCGAGGGGAAAAAAAAGAAAGAACAAAGAACAAAGAACAAAGAACAAAGAAGAAAGAAGAAAGAAAAAAAAATGAAATTTTATTTGTCCTGTAATTAACGCGAACGTAGAAGGGAGGTATTACGATCGTCGATAACATCAGCTTGTTTCTCATTGGCCGCCGAAAGAACCAGCTCTTTGATATCACGCTAATTTTCGCGTGGACGTTTTAACGACACTGTTTAACCAGGGTAAAATATAGAAGATCGGCTGATAAATTGAGGAATAATTAGAAGGGGTAACTTTCTTTATATCTGTAAGATCTGTGAGATCTGTTATCTTTGAATACTCTGTTAAAACGTCTCAATATTGGATGAAATTATAAATTATCTCGATCCTCGTTCGGTTTGACTTGATTTGGCTAATGAATCTCGTTGGAATAATGTTTACTGGAAAACGGCGTATATCCACGGTGCAGAATAATCATTGGAAATTAACGGGCAACGAGGAACCGATTCAGGAAATAATTGTGGCCGATTACGCTCGCGAAGACCGGTTAACAGATTGCATCTCCCGACCGTCTGGAATCTTACGGTTGCGTTGTTGCTTGAAGACGTTTTACATAAAACGGAGACGATCTGTTGGCTCTGTTCACCTTGAGAGTTGTGTTACATCGAGTGGTGGACTTCTAGCCTGTGGTTAGTCAAAGCCTCCATTTACGTGGACTTGTTTTCACGAGAACGTAGAGAAGGATGGGAGAGAAAGAGCGAGAGATGAAATGATAATTTTTCCACGAGACGCGGAATCTCTGTTACCGCGTAATTTTGTTACCAACTTTCAGCGAAAATTGAGAATACGAAGCCGCACGATTACTCTATCGGAGTCATGCTCGGCGTTATGGTGTGCATTATGCCGTGGAAAAAGTGTGCAACATTATTTGCATGGGATTTGCATGAGATTTGCATATAATCTTTAATGAACGGGACTCGGAGATCTCTCTCTAATAACGCGGAAAATTGTCGAGTATTTTTGCTCTCCACTTGTCGAAACGCGTCGGCTGTGTTTCGTGATTAATCGATCTTTGTTCCGAGTTGTTACGGGACTGTATTTACAGCGGCTGTGAAAACCGTTCGCGCATACCCATGGTCAGTGGCGACTGGTAAGAATTGGTAACGTCGAGGCTGGAGGGATGAAAGTAAAAGAGATGAATGCGGATTGAAAAACAAAAAATTACCTCGTAACGTTAAAAATAATTATTTAGAAAGCGGTTTGGTACGGTCTGCATCGAACACAGCTCCAAATGCGATTAACAATCTCATATTTCTCGTAACATTGAAACATTTCATATATTCCTCTTAATTTCAACATATGACATGGTTGGCTTTATTTGGATTATAGATATCTCGTACCTATGTACAGATACAAAGAGTACCAGATTGTTCCAAACGAGATAACTCTGACCCAATAATTCCACGTCCGCGATTATATATAAATTCATCCGGACTAAAATAGACCAATATTTCTGTATCTCCTCTTCGTTACTATTATTTCTCATCGAACGGTAACAAAATTCCAGTTCCAGATTAAATCAACCCAGTTCTCACCGACGAATCGAATAAAGTAACCCATACACTTTCACCAAAAGAATTCTCGCTTGCGTAACCGATTGGAAAAAAGATCGAAAAAAAGTGAAGAAGAAAAAAGAAAGAAAAAAGAAAAAAAAGAATAGAAAAAGATTTCGAGCAAAAGATTCCTCCGTCGTCAACACCGGTGTCCTGTACTTTCCAGAAGCGTGTGACTAACGCAAATGGATCGCGATAGTCGAGTATGATAATTAATTAGAAAGGGAGAACTCGTCGATCGACCGTATCTCGCCAGCCTGAAATAACTCCCTCTCTATCTCGCTATAACACAACCGCGCTGCTTCATCCTTCCCCCATCTTCGGAGGCTTCTTCTTTTTCGTGGCCGCTCCTCCGAACGACCTTGCAATCTTGCGTTGGTGGATCGGCTTGAAATATCGCCGCGACGTGGATCCGGATCACATTCCTGCGAAACGATTTCGTAAGAATGTATTTCTCGGGTTGGTTGGGGGCAATTGTCCAGGCATTCGTAGAATTAAATCGTTTCCAAGTATTCGCGTTGTGTCGCGTAAACGGGAGCGCGATATCTAGCGTACCACCGATATCCGGTTCGGTGCACGGTCTCTTAGGCGAAAAGTAATTTTCGTCCAAGCGATACAAGCGAATAGAAGCAGCAAGCGACGCCGGTGGTAGCGAACCGGGATTCGAGTCGTTGCCGGGAAAAGCGTCGTTCGCTGGAAGCCAGGCAATCGAGATAACGACGAAATAATAATAAAGTAACGCGCCGGCGAGGTCGCGAGAATAACGCCAGAGATTTGGCGGGAGGAGAATCCGGGCCAACGTGCCCCCACACGTAGAGAGCTGGTTTCGCCCGATAATCGATCCCGGTATATACACAGAGAGAGTGGTTGGTCGCACGCTGGCAACCAGAACACCCTGTGCACGTTTACGTTGGACGCTTGAAAAGTATTAAGAATGAAACTTCGTTCACACCGTCTGGCCGGCGTCGAAATCAATAATGCCCAGGTTGAACTGGGTTAATACCACGGTACGCTGGTTGGTCAAGAATTTCGTTCCGTTCCACGCGTTCGTGCCCTTCGTCCATCTTCGTCGGTCCTCTCGTAGCACCGATCACGCTTCCCTTCTTCTTCGTTCGCCTTGGATCTTACGTTTCGTTCCTTTTTGGTTCGCCTTTCCTTCATTTCTTCGCCGGCTGCTTCGTACCTGGAGTTTATTTTACTTTTCTTCCACCTTCTCCGTCTTCGCGTCAGACTTCTCTCTCTCTCTTTTTTTTTTTTATTTCCTCCTTCGGCTCCAGTATTCTTCCTTCGCTCTAGAAACAAGTACGTACCTTTTTCTCACCGATTGTGCACGCCAGACTTAAGACATTCCCTCGTTCATGCTTTTCTCTTTCCGTTGGCCCGTCTTATTCTTCCCCCCTGCCGTCTTCCTTTCCCTTTTTTTTCTTTTTTTTTTTTTTTCGTTACCCTGCTAGCTAGCCAGAACGTATGGCTAACCGTATACCGCGTTCGCACCATTAAATCTAAGTGGCTTACAGCCTTAAAGTCCTAATAAAAACCGGACGGAATTACATATTGGTCGTCGGTGGATTTTGGCTGACCGTCAGTCCCGTCGATGTCGGTGTTAGCTTGGAAATGTTTCGTGTTCTATCGCAAGAATATCGTGAAAATATCGCGAAAATATCACGAGAGTATGTTCCGCGCGTTTTGGTCCTATGGGGTAACAATATGATCGTTCGTTGCGTGGATGTTTGAGAGACTCTGTGACCGGAGCGATTGGAAGTGTGCGAAGTCACAATCAAGTTGCTACGGTCCAAAAAATAGCGGCAGGCTTTGGCCGTCAAATGTACCTGTGCCATGTAATTTCATGGATTTCGGTTTAAGCGACGCTGACACGCATCGAGATAACCGTGGCTGTTCCCGCGTTGAAATTTATTTAAGGATCGTCGGAAGGGTTGTCGATGCGAATCAACAACGAAGAGAGGGAAAAACGAGGAACGGAGAAGGAGGGACGATTATCTGATACGTGTCCAGCAACGATACGTCAAACACGATTTCTGACATTTTTATAGGAAGGATCGAACACGAATGGTTTGTACGCGTTAATGTCGAACGAAGTTTGCGCCGGTAGGTAGACGAACGGTTGGCTCGAGGCTGAATCGAGCGTTGATTGTGGCGGCGTCGATTGTCGAACCGTACTCGACCGGTCGATAGAGACGCCGGTTCCGTGGCTCCGTGCGTCTCCGCTTTGTTTGCTCGTAACAACCGTAATTATCTTGGCACGACGTTACCTCGTATGAATCATACTAACCTGACGTAATGTACTTGTTGTTATTTGACGTTGCCATGCATTCAGGAGCCCTCTGCTCGACTGTATCATCCGAGACGTGAGAATTGACTCTAATTCGCAGATAAGGCGACACGCTGTGATTCAGCTTCTCTTAACTTGACGCGTCGTTTCTTTGGCAATCTGACGAACCTGAAAATATTAGCAGTATTTAAACACTTAAAGGTTCGAGCAGACGTTTAATTTTAAATAATTTGAATTTTGTTTGCTGATAAGAAAAAAAAAGAAAAAGAAAAGGAGTATATAGTATAGTGTATCATTTTGGTTTTTAAACTGGGAACTAATAATTTGTTGCTTCCGGTACAAAGGTATATTAATAAAGCGTAGATGCTAATTGTGGCTGTAGTTAACACGATGTTCTGGAACAGTGGTTCCCTTTGTCCTCATCACGTTTCTCCACTATGATTTACAGATTTGTTGCATTCCAAATAAGGAATCTAAAAATCTTCTATCTCGGGATATTTGTTCCGATCGATACATCCCAAACAATTAGTAATAAATATATCACAAGACAAAACCCAGATTCCACCCTTAAAATCGCGAAATCCATCTCTGGTTCGGTACCTCTCTAATAAAGGGTTATCTGGGTGTAGTCCAAAGAGTAGACTTTTTCTTTTCCATAGAAACAATTATAGTTATTAGAAATTTGTGCAACGTCCGAACCGAAGGGAATTAAATTTTTCAAGCGGTCCCAGATCATCATAGAACCCATCGTAGGGTCGACGCGTGATAGAATAAGCGGTCTTGAATTAGAAGATAATCGCGTGATTCTCGTCGCAAACAGATTGCGTGGCAACTTGCAGATTTATCTTTAACCGCTGTGTAAGTGCAACAGAACGCAGTGACATGCAACTTTTCCTCGCGCCTCGACTGTAGCCGGTTCGTTCGATATGGAGAAAATGCAGGGAGAGAAAAAGCCTGTCTCACGGCGAGGCAAGGGGTTTTTTTTTTTTCCTAGATAAATCCTTCAATTACGGGCTGGCGAGTCGGTAAATATAGCCGCTCCAGTGTCGGAGCCTTCGAAAACTTCGTTTCGCCGTCAGAACGACGGCTTTAAGTGATTTATAATCAAAACTGGATTAGGCGGATGGAAAAGCCTTAACTTGCTTGAGCACTCGAGGCGAGCCGGCGTTGAACGTGAAGCCTGGCAGTGATTTAAAAGTCTCTTAAAACGTATTAAATAAACGGCCGTTTGAAAAACGCGAACCTTGTTCAGGGGAAAAAACAGTCTATTTATTCGTAGTAGCTATTCTTTATTCTTTATAAATAGAAAATCTATCCGAGAGAAATCTCTGTATTTGCGTCTTCCTTATCGTTGCGCGCAGTCTTCGCTTTAGTAAATTCAATTGTTAATTCGTTTCGTCCTCTAATTGTATTCTAGTAATTCTAGTTTAGCGATCGTACCTCAAACTCCTCTCAGGAAACTTCAAGAAGTTACATTCCCAACAAAGAGCGCCCAAAAAAAGAAGACACCAGAACAAGCAAATAACAACACCTAACTGATTTTTACAATCTACCTATCCCACGAAGGCTACCACATTTCTTTCTTCTTATCCAGAAACAAAATCTTCTTGCGATAAAGAATTCAAAGAGCGAACCCGAAAATCCTTCCCCAAGAATCGTCGCGAGCCATTATATGCGAGGTAATTTGTTATCCCTACGTCGTCGAGTACCTCTGACGCGACCGTGTTTCATATCGGTGGAAAAATGCCGTATGGGGTTTCTCGTAGCGAGACGAAAAGTCGCGGGATCGCGTGGCACGCGACGTCCGCGACGTCCGCGACATTTGCTTGATAACGATATTTCGCGTTCTCGACGATCCTCGTCATTCTTCTCGACCGTCTGCGAGGGTTGCTCGTCATCTTTTACTTTTTCTCTCTCTCTTTTTTTTTTTTTTACCTCTACTCGAGCGTTTTGTAAATAGCCGACGAAATGGCCCATTTTCCTGGCTGCTGGTCGCATTCCTCGAGTATCATTTCGAGCGTACCGCCGATTCATCACAAACTGTCAGGCTGTCGTTGAACCGGTGCATCCTAAATGCAACCCGGCACTCTGTTGCTTCTTTTGCTTACTGTTTCCCGATGACTCGTTAACGATGATCGATTCATTTTTAACGGGCATCGTCTCGTCGAATATTACCAACACTTTACAAGTGTTGCACGTTTCGGCCCTTATCTCGTTGGATTCAATCTCGTATCTCGTCCGATACCGCTCGTTTCGCGTGTATCAGTCTGTTTTAATTTCTGTGTTCTTTGGCTGTTCTAGTAATTTTTTTTTTGTTTCCTTTTTTCTTTTCGTTATTGCGGAGAGAAATTTTAAATTCGCTTCTATCCGCATCCTGAATAAATATGTGTCTTCTTTATGAAAGCGTAAGAATTGTGGGAGGATTCGTACCGAAAATATTTGCGACTTAACGATGTATACAGTGTAAGAGAAGAAAAGAACGTTTCCTGTTTCCCGAAAAATTTACAGCACCAGACACTCCTACAATTTATTTCTAAGCATTCCAACTTTTACCTCCACGTTTATAGCTTTCTTGCAAAACAGCAACCGCTAAACTTCACCCATTTGCCTTGATACGGTTCCGATATAACGCGGAACCAATTAACCACGTTACAGGAATGTTGACTGTGTTTATATCTTACTTTATTGACTACATTCTCGCGAACCGTGTCAGTAATACGTTAAACTCGTTCGATGAAGAATAAATTTAGAACCGAAACATCGTACGACTCGTTGAACGCGACTCTACTTTCGTCTCTCCAGGAAACGCACAGTGGATTCGCACGCAGGCATCTGGCCGCATTATTACCGATAGTAGCGCAATTATTTCGGCCCGACAATGTCCTTTGTTCGCGCGACGTGTTTGTGGGTCGTGCATTTTCGGCGATCCATTGGGTTTCGCCGCCTATCCCGGGCTCGTTCCAATTCCCTGCACCCTCCGACCCACCGGGAAGGGTGTTTCCCTTCCACTCTTCTCCGCAGAGTTTAAGCAGGACGTCGGTGAACACTACGGGCCGGGTCGATCCTCTTGGCGAACCCTAAAGCTTGGACGTCCCTCGGGGCTTCGGCACACGACATAATACACGAGAAACTTAACAGGCATCGTGCTTACCGAGAGCCTTGTACAGCAACACATCCATGCTCTTCCCTGCCAGTCGCCACGAGCCCCAATATACAGCCTAGATTCCCTTCTCGTCTATATGTGTCTGCGTTTCGTACGTGTTCCTTCTTCTCCTTCTATCTCAAGGTCCACGAGCTTCGTTCGTTTCCACCCTTAAACTATAAGTCTCTTCGGACAGCGTCGGTCCCCCGTCGACGCGTTGCGCGTTTCTGTTTTCGAGTTTCGAGGTTCGAGCCCCATTTCAGACCCGGGAACATCTGCTAGCGGTGATCGAGATGCGCGCCAGTTCTCTGGAGTCTCTTTTCCCTGTCTTTCTCTTCCGCGTCTCTCTGTCTTTATCTCTGTCTGTTTGGATGGTGGGTTTTAGTAGGACTCTTAATCGTAATAAAACGTCGCGGAGAACGAAAGCGATACACAGAGGGTCGGTGGACCTCTCGACGTACAGGCGCTTTAATGACAATAGTAATGGAGTATAGAAAATGAGACAGTGAAAACGACTCGCTCGGGATTTCGAACGAATGGATACACCGGCATTTATGTTTCATGAAACGTCGGTCCATGCCAGTTCGAAGAGTAAAACGTTCCTTTAGCCGTGGGTTAGCGTGTTGGTATCTAATGCAGTTGCTCAAAGGATCGTTGTTTCCTGTTGATCGTTCACGCGACGCGTCTTCCATTTTTGTTTTATACTTTCAATTAACATCTCGGTCGAATTTCTAACGAGTCCGTGAAGTATTTTTTTGCTTTTGGTAAGATTTTTTATTCATTTTCAACGTTTGATGCAGATTACTTTTATTTTTATTATTCCAAAACTGGAGTATAATCGAGAAAGCGTTCTTTGCCAGAAAGTTTCCGCCAACCCGTGATTTTTAATAAAAGAACCTCTGGTTTCCGCCTAAAGCTTCTCCCTGGCCAACGACATACCGCATTCCCGCCGGGCCGTGCGCGCCATCCACAACTTCTTCCATATTCAGGTTAAGGAAGAGAAGGCCGACGAACGTGTACGTGCTCGACGTATCCCTCGTATTCCCTCGTATCCTCGCATCCTCCTCGTTTCCTCGTTCCCCTTTCTCCGATGCTACTCGACCTCGCTACACCTTCGCGTCTCGTTTCACCTTCCACTTTTTACCCCTCGATGCTAAGTTCCGTTCAAGGCACAAGGGCATGGGGAACGCGCGCGTTAATTGCCACGAAATTATTAAATCTCGTCACAGCGAGAAGAGAACGATGGAAAATAAAAAGGAGGAAGACGATAGAATGATGGAAAAGAAAAAGGAGGAAGACGATAGAACGATGGAAAAGAAAAAGGAAGATGAAAGTAGAATGGTAGAAAGGAAGAAGCAAAACAATGGTAGAGAGGCGGAAAGGAGTAAGTGAAAGAATAGTGGAGAGGCGGAAAGGATGATAGGAAGAAAGGAAAACGGGAAGACAGGAAGACTGGAAAAAGGAAAGGCAAAAGCGTTAGACGGTAGACGCTGGTGGAAAGGTTGAAAGGAAGAAGGAAGACGATAGCAAAAAGACTAAAAGGAAGACGGTAGTAGAGAAGTGGAAAGAAAGATAGGAAGTCAGGAATGAGGGAAGGCAAAAAGGTTGAAAGAAAAAGGGCACCCGCGAGGCTAGTCACGGCACTGGCACCGGGGGCCAGGCCGTGACGGAATTCATCGTCTTGCGCTGCTGGTACCGAGTCGTTCGTTCCTTCGTCTTCCTACTATGGCCCATTCTCGTTCCTCGTTGCACAAGAAGAGCTTGGCTTCTCTCGTTCCTGCCCTCGCTGCTTCTGTTAGTTAGACGACACGCGGTTTCTCTCTCGCACAGACCTCCCTAGAACGTACTCGATTCTATTTGTCTCTGTCACCGGTAAATGGCCTTTGCCGAGCGGCACGAGGAGCTTCGGAGTCTTTCTCCTACTCTCTTTCCCTTATTTGTCTGTCTCTGTCTATTCCTTCTGTGTTCCTCCGTCCCCTTATAGTCCCCCAAGTTGTGCGCCTCTCCGTGCACGCCTTTATAAAGAGAGAGGGGCCTCATCGTGACCGGAAAAATCGGCAAACATCGCCACGAACGACGCACTAGGACGGTCCGTGCTGCTATTTCTCATTGGTATCGATGCTGTCTCGTTTGTCCTTCTTTCTTCCGTTGCTCTCGTGTCCATTCCGCGACGCTGATCGACGGCCACGTCGCTCTCTTACGAGACCGGTAATGCGGTTTTGCGGTAGGTCGAATAGATACCTACGGTTTTTCACCGCCCTTGAATCGGGTAATAGACCCTCGATTCGATGATCCTCTAGGACATCGAGAATTCTGAGTATACGCAGAAGAAATCGGTCGGTGGTCACCGAGGACCATTACTCCTGATGCGTGTGATTTTATGAGTAACGTAACCACTTCTTTTACCATTTTCCTGTGCTTTGCGTATCTTTGCGATGCGTATTCTTCGTTTGGGATATTTACTCGTTAACACTTTATCTATCGGAAACCTTTCGATATGCTTTGCGATGGGAACGGTGATCGATCGGAAGGACGGGTATACAAAACACAACGTATCCTGGTCCGAACATCCATACTTTAATCAGAGTCCTCGAAACGATACATTCGCGTTGATCTAATCTCGCAGACCTATAACGTGTACTCCCGACAGAAGTGACTAAAAGCAGAACTGTTTGACAGAGTCCTCCTCGCGCTGTACCACCAGACGGTCGAATAACATCTCGGTCGAGAAATTTGTCCGAACAAAGGAAGATAACGAGGGAGCCCGTTTCCACGGGATTCGTGTCTTTGCGTTGAATCCTCTGGACGCTTAGTTTCGACTTAAGTTCGCGGAAGTACGCGGCCCGAAACGGTGAGTAAACCGACCAAGAGGTGGACCAAGGGGGTTGGAACAGGAGGCGAAGGAGAAGGAGCAGACAAAAGTTTCATAGTGTCTGCGAACCGAAACTCAGCTCCTTGGACTTCGCCGAGTTGCGAGACGCGATCTCGTGGAAATCGGTCGTTTTAAGGAGAGAGAGAGAGAGGAGAGAAAAAAAAAAAAGAAATAAAAGGAAGGAAAAAGTCGGGCCGAACCGGCAAGATTGTTTAAACTCTTAACAATTATTTAACTCGTTAAAGAGCCATTAGGGCCCACAAGCTAGCCGTTGCACTCGGGGAAATGTTGCGCCTGCAGTCAGTCTGGCCTCTGCTCCGTTTCTCTCGCTTTCCTTTCTTTATCGAGAGTAAATTAATCCAACTTTCCGTTGACAATTGCATTCAGTACCTGGTAGCTTCCTTCGACCGTTCGGTTTATTTATTTGTTATTTTTTTTTTTTTCTTTTTTTCCTGCGAGGAGAAAAGCCGTTCGCTGTGTTGTCTGGAAGTTATTGGACTCCGAAGTTTCTCGAGTCATAACTTCTGTCCTTTAACGTCTCTTTAATTTTCTTTTCAACGCGATATCTTGCGATTCTTTTTAACGATAAGACGTGTCTTAATGCGAACTATATATCTGCGTATTAACCCTTTAAGTATTTTGTTAGCTTCGTTAATATTTTTGAAAATCTTCGTCTGCTTAGGTTCACGTATCTCTGTGTTCTTAAGTAATATCTTTGAATAATTCTGCGGATTTTTGTATATTTACAGGAAATTTAAAAGTGCAAAATTGCACAGAATGCACGTAACATGAAAGATATACAAAATATGCAGATTATTGTGCTTTTTACAGTACTTGATACGTGAAATAATTTTCCACCGTAGCTGTGCTCTTCTCGTTATATCCTGAAACATATGAATTTCCAAATATGAATTTTTATTCGCAGAAAAATTAATTTCACAGAGGTACCGTCTCGATTCCTAACGGTTTAAATTCGAAAGGAAAATCTCCGTTTCTCGTTACACCGGTTCCAGATTTTTGCTAATCCAAATCCGTTCGAGCAACAAAGGGTTCGCCGTAGGCTTTTAGACGATAGAACTTGTACGTCTTCTAATCGTCTTATCGTTCAGGGTGCAGGGTCAAAGGAAAAGCAGCAGAAGACCCTGTATATCTTTCTAAATTACTTGCCAACTTTTTCTCGCCGATCTTTTTTTCCTCGTCCTCCGCCATTTACTTAACGAGGAATCAGAGAGAGTTTCGCAGGAAGAGCAACCGTAGAGAAGATTTAAATGAACGTGCACAGTTTCTTTCGGCAGATCTCCGTTGTATCCCGTGTTGTGCCTCTTCCTTTGCGATCTTTCTTTCCTTCCTATTCGTTTTTTTCTTTCTTTTTTTTTTTTTTTTCGTCTCAGCTAAGCTCGATTCCAAGTTAGTCAAGCGATAGTAATTCGTTACGCGGAAGTTTTCTTAAGAAGGCAGTTTGTCTCAAGGTATTTCCCACATCCGAGCAAAGTAGCTTCCTCGTTCGGATATCTGCGCGCTTTAAATCCTTTGTAATTGCCATAGTCATAACGTTGTAGCTGCTGCGCGTGCACATCTGTTTCTGAATCATTTTCACATTGTTTTTATCGCTTCCTTGATTATCCATAGACGTCGAGTAGAAGTTGGTCATTGAACGATTATAATTTTTATTCGTTTGCAATTGTTAGGGTAGGTTCGTAGGTAAACACTTTGTTTTTTTTTATAATTTGTTATATAATTTGTTATATAGTTAATTCGGTATATAAAATATATCTAAAAAAGTTGAATGTAAAGAAAACGTTGATGTTTTCGAAGTTCATTCCCATCATCTTTTAAAATTCTGTTATAATCGAGCAGATAGCTTATCGCAATCTTTTTTACAATAATACACCGCATAAATTGTGTTTTGTAACTTACATTGTGAATCATTTGACTTGGAAACAAAGGAACTTCTTGTACGTTCAATATTTTTTTTCACAGTTTTAAGAAGACGTTAAAAGAAGTCTGATTCATTGATCCACAATTAGTCATTTAGCAGGCTCAGCCTTCCGTACCAAACTTGGCAATAACGATAGGTTACAGATAGACTATGGATATAACAAAATGAATACTTTATAATCAGAATTTTGTTTGCTTATCAAAAAAAGGATTACAATTGATTACAGTTTGCCGTTTTAATTTGAACAGTTTTGAACCAATAATCGCTACAGACAGATTGATACCAATAAAACGAAATAATACAATGATAAATAAATGAAATAAAATTGAAAAAATACAAATACATAAGTATTAGGTTGTCCCGAAAGTTTCTTCCGTTATCTTCGCGCAGTGGTTTCGTTTAGCAATGTTTAAATAAACGTTCAGCCTTATTTCTTAAACGAGAGATGGAGGTAAAAAATAGTGCAAAATGAATCCTATATAAAATAATACATTGCAAAACATAAAATATTACGTACCTATTACTCATTAATAAAACGAAAGAAACTTTTGGGACAACCTAATACATAACTTATAACTCACGTAACGTTATACAAATTTAACGTTCTTTATTTTCGCATAAGATTTACATTCACCCATCATTTTACGCTCGTTTAACACTAGCTAATTTCCAAGCTAATTTCCAAGCTAATTTCGCATGTAAGTCCTGCAAGATTGACCAAATAATCGCGTGTAAAACAAAAAAACAGAAACTATTTAATTCCATTCCATCGTATCTAATAAAACCTACGAATAATAGAATTGTTGCAAAAATTCGAACACCACCCAACCGTGGATGTCGTGGCAGAGTCAAACTGTTAAATGTTCCCCCATTTAACACCCTGCGCAGCCCCTTAAATTTCTTAATTCCCGAGAAAAGTAACGATGCTCTCCGCTGAACAGCAAGAAGCAGAAAAGAATCGTTGCTTTCTCACCGGTCTCCTCTTTTGGTCCCTTCCCGTTATCCACCCACGCTTCCCTCCTTCCTCTATTCCTTTTCCTTTTCCCATTAAAAACCCCGTCCCAGGATTCGCCAAATGATCGCATTTGTTACAAGAAACTGCGCCTTAAAAAGGTATTTACCCCTTAAGGTACGTTCTCGCGCTTGTAACGGGCTCCTTCTTTAACTATACACAGTCCTGGCCTCGTAATTTACCCGTGCTCATCGAACTATTTAAATTCCACCCTCTTTCGTTCCACGGAATCCGCCATTTCATGAAATCGAACCGCTCTCTCTCTCTCTCTCTCTCTCTCTCTCTCTCTCTCTCTCTCGAGATCTCCTTAAAATTCCTACCGAGCCAGCGCGATCGCGTTTCACCTGGCATCTGTGTCCGTTCAATTCCTGTAACGAGCAATCGAAGGATCGGAGCCAGCGTCCTGGCCTGGTTTCAGGATCGAATCTCCTCGAGGGACGACCTTGATTTCGCGTAGGGTTCGACGAACCGTGAGTTTCCATCGCTTTCGACGTTTCTCGTTCGAAATGGCCTTAATCGAGATCGGTCTCGTCGTATCGCAGCGCTGCCTAATTTCCGATTAATTCTTTCGGAGCAGAAATTTAGAAATTTTGTGTTGGTTCAGCGAACATAATTTCGAACGATCAATTAAGATTTAACGCGAACAAATGGGAGAAAAAAAAAAAGAAAAAAGAGAAAAGAATGGATAATTGGTTTGGAGGTACACGATAGTCGAAACGAATCGTTGGCACGGAACGATAAAAGGCATACGCTGGAAATGATCGATAAAACGGGCAGCGGTTGTTTTTCGATACTGTAAATACGATTTATTGAATTTGTAAATGCGTACGCGAATTTATATAACGCTGTATAAAAAGTTTATCTTCTCGCTGGTATTTAGGGTGAGTTTTAAATTTGCCCCGATGCAATGTTTACGGATCGCGTATCGTTTTTGTGAATTGCTTTCGGAGATGTACAACGGATGAAAAAAATCACTTTTATTTATATAAAAACGAATAACGATATTCGTTGAAAAAAAAAGATATGAAAATAAAATATAAAAAAAAATTGAAAAAAAAAAAGAAAAAAAAGGTTATTTAAATTGTAGCCGCAACGCGAACTTATCGTGAAAGCTGGAAGTCAATATTGCTCGACAATCCTTCATCTGCGATGAATAGACAATTATTGGTATTTTTATTCATTTTCCAATAGTTGAGCACACTTTTCCACGGATTCTGTATCGAGCCACAGAACTCTAACAATACGTGTAGCTTGTTGAACGTGGTTGGTGAAAAGCTTCTTAAAAGTAGCAAGTTTCTCGCACGCATTCTGAGAATAGTGGGTTATCGATGTTTCCAGCGAAACATTCCGGTCGCTGACAAAACGATGCGAAAAGCACCCGATGTACGTACAACGGGCGAAGTAAATAAAAGTAAAACCCCTTTCCCTCCGGTGTGTTTCCGTGGAAATGATGAAATAGGGGCAGGAACGTAGGAAGTGCTATCGAGTGCATCGCACGGAAGCCCGCCGTTGGTTTTCCATTAAAATAAATGTGCATATTAAAGCGCGCACTTTGTAATTAAAATTAACGCGCAGCCATTTCTGCCGGAGGCTTTCGGTGCATACGATGCTGAAATTACTTTACGCTTGAATCGACCGTATCGTCTGCGGAAACGTCGAATCGGTTTCGTTTCTCTCTTGTTCTCGCAGTTCCTTTTGCACACGATTAATCCGGAGAACCTTTTTTTCGATCGTTAATGGCCCGGGTGTTTGTGAAAATAATGGCCATTCGCGGTTACCATCGTTCTTACGGCTTAATTACGAAGATAAAGAGAAGAAGGAAAAAATTCGAAATAGAAATTCTAATGCATCGTTAATCGTTGGGGTAGATTTATCGCTATTTTCTACCGGGTAGCTCGGCCATTTCGTACTATTTTATAGCAGCAATCAAGCATTCTGTCGTTAATTCTCGAAACATTTATTTCTTTTTTACAAAAATCCAGTCCAACGTTACTTCTGTAGTTATTAATGTAATAACACGTTGATTGTCGTGGGTTGTCCACATTTTCGAACGGCGCCACGGTTATCATCGGTGACCAGCGGTGTCAATATTAGGAAAGCAATCTAAATCAATTTTAAGCGTCGTTAATGTTATTAGAATTATGCAGAGTATAATTTAAACAGTTTTATTTGTAATTATATTTAACCACGAATTTCATTCCGACACTGTGAACAAGTTATATAGAATCATTTAATCCGAATGTCCATCTGTTGTTAAATCGTTCACTGCTCCAGAACTATCAGAAGTAAAATCAAAAATAAAATAAAAAGTAAAATGAAAAGTAAAATCAGTTCCGTAAACCAGCCGAGTTCCAGGAATTCCTGTTCAAATCAAGCGTTGGACGCTTCTTTCTCGTTTCTGGATTAATCCGTGAAACTTTTCTGTTTCGTGGCCGGTCGGTTCCCCGGTAAACACGCTAATTAAAGTGTCGTTTCACGGTTGTTTGATTTTCCCAGCCAGCAGAGGTGGCCCCTGCGGTGGGGTAGGTCAGCGTCCTTCCGTCGCGACGTCTCGGGTTAGATCGGTAATACCCTGGTGGAAACTGACGGCAATTAAGATGGTCGTTAATTATGGTTTTAACCTACATACGAGGTGCGTGTGTCGCCCCGGCCACAATGGGAATTGACGAGGAAAGGCACGCGTGCGCTCATCAGATAGCTACAAAGAGAGAATCACCACGTCTCGAGCGTACCGCGACCATCTTTCCTTTCGATCTTTCTCGCGCGCGCACGAGCGGCCCTCGAACAGTGCTCGTTGCACGCATACCTGGTGCAACCTGGCTTTCCTTCTACGTGGAATCGCGCGTTCCTGGATATCTCGATGGTTATCTGCTTGTCGGTTACCCGCCGCGATCCTCTTTCCACATTTTCCCCCCTCTCGATCGTTGCGTGCTTCTTCGTACGAGGCTCGAAACACCGCGTTTACCTTCATCTTTGTACGAAAGGACGAAACGTGACGTCGTGTGCGATGTTAGTATGCGAGAGTGGAACGATGCATACGGGGTTTGTTCGATTGTTTAACGCTCTAAACATGTCTCCATCTAAATTAGACTCGAAAGTTGCATAGTTGTATGCAGTTGGTCGCGAAAGTAACCGACCATTTTAAGTCGTACCCGAATTTTGCGTACAATTATAAGTTTGGCGATAAATAAAAATAAATCTTTTTTTGATAAAAATTAAGATATCCGAGCGTACTGAAATTAGTAACGAGAGATTGTTCCCGTTAAACATATCTTGATATAACAAATACGTCGTACCGAATCGACGTCATATTCATAGAATACGTTCGTAGCCTACTTATCGCTCGTACCAGAAACTTTTTCGACTCGCGGAATTGGGGCAGTCGCTGTTCGTCGATACCCAATCAATGACTCACTTGTATTCGAAATACCCACGTTGCTAAGAAATCAGTAATACCATTCAAGGCTTGTCGCCGGTGTTGCACAATATTTTAAAGAAAAACTTCTTCTGAAAATTACGTTTCAATCAGAATACAAACGGTCGTTAAAACGCCATCAATTACGGTTACAAGAAAATACATAGGAAAGAAAAAGGGAGGGTTTCGAGCATTAGATTTCTTCTTCCTTCGCTGTTCTGTTCATACACTGGAATTGACGTGTTGCAGAGTGTCGAAGGGAGTCTCGACAGGTCTCGAGATGGGTGTTCGGAAAATAAGGAAACTTTTTGTTGCGATTGAACGTTACCCTCGCGATAAGAAGGGACGAGTGGGAGAAATACCTTTTTCTTCCGTGGTCGGTTCTCTGCGTTCACTCTTCCTTTCCCCACCGTAGAATTTTTTTTTTTTTTTTTTTTTTTCGTTCCTTCTCACGTATTTTTGCGCGTTCTGCGCAAAGTCAGGCGTTTCATTTCGTTAAGAGTAGTGCGCGTTAGGGTTCCGGATTCAAAGGCACCTGGTTTCCCTAGTCGATAAATTGTCAGAGATCCTCCCCTTGGTTCTTGTTCTCTTTTTCTCTCTCTCTCCGCACGGTTTTGCCCCCGTGTTCTCACTTACATGCCTTTTCTTTCCCGTTCAGTGACTTTTAGGAAGTCCTACGTGAACTTTTGAGCGACGAGGCCTTTCTGATCGCGTGCTCGAGCAATTATCGCGGATAACAAGTCCCTTGCGACAGGGAAAACTATTTTCTGCACGTTTTCATCGCTAAATGTTCCCAGAAAAGATTTTTTTCGGTCGATCCAATGTCTGCATTATTTTTCGATTTATTTACGTTAATTTTCTTTTTATCGTTATCCGTATCGTGATCTGTATTGCGATTTGTTCGGTTTGATAATAGGGTTCTATAGACACGTTTCGAAACCACGACAAACTGTCTTCGCGTGCAAGCACACGCTTGATTCGCGTCGAGTTTGAAGAGATAATCGAAGCAATTATTCCGTGGTGGAAGGTGTTTCGTGTCCCGAGTGTCGCTGGTCTGGTGTTAACTCGCAATTAATGTAAAACAGCCGTATAGTCACGCTAAACGAAGTCAGTGTTTGCGAAAATGTTGGTACTTTTGATTTAAAGCCAGTCCACGTTGAAAACGTCTTTATACGCTTTCAACGATTCTACGTTTTGCTGGAACGATGCATATTCGTTTTACAGCGTATCGTTTAAACCGGCGAAGTAACTCCCTTTACATCGAGAAAACACTCGATGGACTCGAAAGTCGTTATTCCGTTCAATTAAATACACGCGGTCGTTTAACTATAGCAGTGCGCGATAACGAGAGAGAAATTCCTAAAGTTTACGCTCTGTCCGTAGTGAATTAATACTACGCGTTCCCGTAACATTTCTCTTTCTTTTTCGCGTCTACAGTGTAAACTTAAGAAACGACCGAACGTTCCACGCTCCATTTCCCACCGCTCCATAAAATGCAAATGGTACAGAGGCACTAAAACTTCCGATCGGTAGTACGGTTCTCGTATGCTAAGTCGCGAACGGAACAGAACTCGAACGGTCTATTACTTATATATGGCCGGCCCATAGGAAGCGAACCGAGCAGAGGATGAATCTTTTTGCCGATTTTGTTTGTACAGGTCTGGGCGAGGCTCGAGGAAGACAACCTCCGCGAGGATCCCCGGGCGCAGCGAAGGAGGAAGTCGCGACAGATCGTGTCCCGCGTAGCAGTAGGAAGTAGTAGAATAGTAAGATGCTAGTCTTCCCGGGCAGTAGCAAAGCATCGACGAGGATGGGATCGATGCTGTCGCATCAACAGCAACTTCGTCTACTCCTGTCGATCCTGGTGCTGTTGTCTCCCCGGCTTCCGGTCCGTTCGACACCAGCCGACATAGTACAAAGGTTCAGGGATCCCGAGGTGAAGCGTATGAACCATCTGGTCGTGGACAAGAATACCGGTCGGGTGTACGTGGGCGCGGTGAACCGGCTCTATCAGCTCTCGCCGGACCTCAATCTCGTTGTGAAGGAAGTGACCGGTCCGAAAGGCGACTCGACCGCTTGCTCGATGATCGACTGTCCGCGTGAAACGCCAACGCGGTTGGTCGACAACGTGAACATGGCGCTGGTCATCGACTATACGACCACCAGGTTGATCTCGTGCGGGAGCCTGTCCCAGGGCACCTGCACCGTACGAAATCTTCATAACATCTCGGACGTCGTGCAAGAAGTGAAAGAGGCGGTAGTGGCGAACAACGCCTCTGCATCGACCGTTGCGTTCATTGCGCCTGGTCCACCGAATCCGCCTGTTTCTCAAGTGATGTACGTGGGTGTCACGTTTACCGGCAACTCGCCGTACCGATCGGAGGTTCCCGCGGTCAGCTCCAGATCCTTGGACAAGGATAGGATGCTGAACATCGCGGAAGCCGCTGTCACCACTGGCACCAGGATGTACATAAACTCGTTGTCGCGCGAGAGATACCCTATCAACTACGTGTACGGGTTCAGCAGCGGGGGCTTCAGCTATTTCATGACCACGCAGATGAAGAGCACCGATACCGCGGTATACATATCGAAGCTGGTGCGGGTCTGCCACGACGACGAACATTATTACTCGTACACCGAGATACCGATCAACTGCACCAACGATGGAACGTATTACAATTTGGTTCAGGCTGCCTACGTTGGCAAGGCTGGCTCGGTTCTAGCAGGAGATTTGGGCATCACGGCCCAGGACGACGTGTTGTTCGCGGTTTTTGCCGAGAGCAACGGCACGAACAGCGACGAACCTTTGCCGCATTCTGCTCTCTGTGTCTATTCGTTGAAGGCGATTAGGAGGAAGTTCATGACCAATATACAGAAGTGCTTCAGCGGTGAGGGACATCGTGGACTGGAATACATCTCTCCGAGCCATCCGTGCATCTTAACGGTGAGTCATCGCTTTTCTCTATTCCTCGTCCGATCCGTGCTAAGATCGTGACGATTCTTTCGTCGGCTAAGTTTTTATCGCAGTCGTGGAACTTGTACTTGACCGATGTTCCACGAATATTTAACTTTTTATTAGCGCCGTGAACGAGAATCGTAATAAGTCGCAACTTTTTAACGAATACAACGCTTCCATTCGTTAAAAATTATTAACGGGCTGCTGCAAAACATTTTCTCAACGTTTCATATTTTTCTTCTTTTCATTTATTTATCTTTTTCGCAACAAAATCACCGTTAATAACGTCATTCGAGTAGCATGTTTCATTCCTGCCTTCGATTCGCTCGCCATAAATCGCGACTCGAGCATAAACCGAACCAAAGGGGCGAGAAAAAAGGCGAATTCAATAATAAAAGCAGAATCGCGGCGCGTGGTTGAAGAGGCACGATCAAAGCTCGAGGCAACCGAGCTGAAGTAGTACATGAATCGCGAGCATGAGTCGTAAATGGATTTTCCTCTTTACCGGGCCTCTGGTCATAGCCGTTGTACGATAACGGTCCCGGTGTTTCGTCCATCGGTGTCGATTTGCATTCAGGAACGTACGTTTGCTTTACTAGCAGTCAGGTAATCGGTAAACCGGCATCGAGTCTGTTATCGCGTGACAGCACTGCATGGGGGCTTAAAGAACCCCCTAGGAAAGAAACACGAGAACAGGGCGCGTGCTTTCTTGCTCGATTTTACACGTGCACCCACGATCGGTTCGTGCGGCGACGTTACCAGCGCGGCTGAACGATCGTTTCTCATTTACATAGGGTTGAATATAAAGTAAACTTTTGCACAGGCCGTGTATACACGTACACGTCGCGCGTTGTTGTTGAATTCGTACGTATCTTGTTGCAACACCGACAACCAGCTTAACGTGTTCGCCCGGTGCTGCAGCAAAGATTTAAACCGATTACTCGGTGATCGTAGAACGATAGCGTGGATTTCGTTATCGATTTTTATCGATGTTCTTCTTCGCGTTTTATTTTCTGTTACTACTTTCTTTTCTTTTTTTTTTTTTATCTCTATTTTGATTGACTTATAACGGTGGACGTTAGCAGGAGAACAGTTGTTCGTTCGAACGGGTACACCGAGTCGTAAATTCTAACGAGATCGGCAGAGTTTTTGTGGCTCGAGTGGTATAATGTTGTTGGTCGAGTTAAGGTTTGGGTAATTAGCTGAATAGGAAATTATTTTCTCATGGCTGTTCTTCTTTTAACGTGTTCTGTGCTGTATGAACTCTAGGTGATCTATGATAGTCGAAAGAAGTAAAATTTTCATCAATATTAGAATTACCGATTATGGTATATTTATTTTTATTACCAAAGAACCCAGAATACAAAAATACATAATGGAAAGGAGAAAAAGCTGTGTCTATCTTTTTAACAAAAAATCACAGAAAATTTATAAAGCTTCTATAAGAAATTACGAATTGATAATTTTGATAACTTCCAGTGTTAAAGTTATCCAGTTTTAAACGAATGAAAATATTTTTTTGCTGTATCACTCGAGCCAAAGCATCTGGAATTTGGTACAAATGTATTCTTTTCGCAGATACAGAACACGTTAAGCACATATATTTATTTCTAAATCAAGCAATGACTTCTTAAGTACACAATGTCGAGGTAATCGATTTCAATCAACTTTGTTACTTCGGTTTCTCTGTTCTCGCATTTACAGTCCCAATATCGAGGATCGTTTCTTTAAAGGTTTCATCGAGAATTTCTTTGAAAAGAAGAAAATGCAATCGTTACACCGTAGAAAAAAAGTAACTCGGAAGAGAATCGAATCGAAAGACAGTCGAATTGAATTACCCTGGGGGTAATCCAATACACGTAGACCAGAGGAGGCTTTAGGAGTCGATGATTTGCTGAATGGTTGCCAGGTAGGAAGGCCTCTCTCGTAGAAGGCCACGATTCGTCCTCGCAGCCCATTACGACGTAAATCAATTGGCCGCGGTTCTGAGAGTGGCGCTCGTATTTACGTAACAGGTGGTGGTATCGAGAGCCTCGAAGATGATACAAGTAGAGAGGCGAGGCGAACACAAAACGTCATGTGTTCCTTTCACACGCACGATTCTCGGCTAATCTTAGACGATCCTCCGTAACGCCTTCCGGAAACCGCGTCGTTCGTTCGCTGTTTTTGCGGTGAATCGCAATCGTCGACTCGAATCAGAGATTTCCTCGAGCTTTCCTCTGGTCCTGTCGATGTGTAGAGCATTTCCGTGTAACATCGGCGATCGGTTAGATTTCGAGCAACCCTGTGGAAGATTCAAGAGATACTTCAAATTAATTTTGTACTTCGATTTTCATCTTTTTCAACGCTGGAGCTACCAAATCTATCATAGATCTACCACGATCGTTGGTAGCTCCAGTGTTAAATACAATTCTTTTCGAAGATTTTTCCTGGGATTGGTATTATTTTTTAGCGATCCTTTTTAATAGAGTATCTGAAAGTAACTTACATTTGAAAACTTTGGAGCAAAAACCAAGCGTCTAGAATTTTTAATTTGTAGAAAATAGAATAAAACGATCGATACGATACTTCAAAAAGTATTTGCTAGAAAATGGACCTGTCCGGTTGTTGTACCAAGGTATTCAATTGATCGTTCACCGCTTCCACTTTCGTTCTTCGGTAACTCCGCAGGCGCCGTGTACAGAAGGGGGCTCGTTTCAAAAATAGAATCGTATGAATATGGATCGATCAATTTTTCTAACGCGAGGCACAATAGACACGCAAGTGTTCTCGCGTCATAAGGCATAATGTCAAAGGTTCCCACGAATGACTCATAATAAAACGTTTGCCCGGTTTATTACCGCGAGTAGTAACAGGGGGTTGCGGAGGAGGGTAGTTCACGGTTCATTGAAAGTAGGCCCTAGTCCTCGGGCATTTTCAGTTGCACCCCTCGGAGAAAACCGGCGGATAGTTTGTGGAAAAGCGACGAAATGATATTCAGCAACGGCGGTGGAGCGAGATTTATTCAAATTTTCGAGGCTAGACGGCTTGTTGGCCGATCCTCCATTCTCTTTCTTCCCTTTCAGACGTCTTTTCTTTCTTCTGTTTCAATCGTTGCTCCCTGAGTCTCTTATTTCTTTAACCTTCTTCCTCTTCGTTTTTTCTTCTTCGTTTTTTTCTTTTTTTTTTTTTNGTTTTTATCGCTTCCTTGATTATCCATAGACGTCGAGTAGAAGTTGGTCATTGAACGATTATAATTTTTATTCGTTTGCAATTGTTAGGGTAGGTTCGTAGGTAAACACTTTGTTTTTTTTTATAATTTGTTATATAATTTGTTATATAGTTAATTCGGTATATAAAATATATCTAAAAAAGTTGAATGTAAAGAAAACGTTGATGTTTTCGAAGTTCATTCCCATCATCTTTTAAAATTCTGTTATAATCGAGCAGATAGCTTATCGCAATCTTTTTTACAATAATACACCGCATAAATTGTGTTTTGTAACTTACATTGTGAATCATTTGACTTGGAAACAAAGGAAGTTCTTGTACGTTCAATATTTTTTTTCACAGTTTTAAGAAGACGTTAAAAGAAGTCTGATTCATTGATCCACAATTAGTCATTTAGCAGGCTCAGCCTTCCGTACCAAACTTGGCAATAACGATAGGTTACAGATAGACTATGGATATAACAAAATGAATACTTTATAATCAGAATTTTGTTTGCTTATCAAAAAAAGGATTACAATTGATTACAGTTTGCCGTTTTAATTTGAACAGTTTT
>SMSQ01000639.1:55730-114909 GCA_019453375.1 Ctenoplectra terminalis
CGATTATATTAGTCAGTCGACGTTAAGAAGTTTATCCCGATTTTCGTTGCGATTTCTGCAACACACCCTTAACATAGGGGTTGTACATCAAGCGTTAGATTTTCTTTTACTTTGATCGTCGAACGTGACATTCTCCCCCTTTTTGATTTTCCTTTCTTCTCTCCACTTTTGATTAGTCTGAAATAATAATCCACCTACAATTGTTCCTTTTCACCCCTGTCGTTGGATTATTGGGCGTAGGGGTGAAAAAATTCATGGTTCGGTTCGCTGGAATCCTCAACGTCCAGTTTTTCGTTCGACACCTCGCGCCTCTACGGCCAAACCGCCACGGTCGGGCTTATACAAATGCAAATCCATTAAGCTCGCGACTAAGCTTAGGCTTTTATCGAAAAAACTGCACCCCTCGAAGGACAACCGCCGCGGTTCTATTTCGTTTCGCGTCGAATCAGGACCGGCTCATCGTCGGAGAATTAACAGTCCTCTGTTCGAGTGTTTTTAATCCTCCCAGGAAATTTCGACCCACCAACTCTCGCTCGAATAACATATGCAAATTCGGGCCAAAGCTCGAACAGTCGATGGAGGAAATCTTTTAGTTTTTCTTTCGTTTCTTGTTTTCACAGGTCTTAAAAAACAATCTTTCGTTGGTCGGTATAAATTCGCGATTAAAAGTGTCGATACGATGCTGAACGAGTTTCATCGTTAATATGAAAAAGTTCTCGAATCGAAATTTTAAGCGTCAAATTAAAATTCTTATCTTAAAATGCAAATTCCAGTTGTCGAGTATAAATTGTAACCGTTTAATTCAAATTTCAATTGTTCCGCTAAAATTCCAACGATCAGTATCCAATTCGAGCAATAAAATTTGAATTAAAAACAAACAAATTTGTGCCATCGAGCAGTTCCCAATTGGAGCAAATTGTGAATTAATGTGCCACATTTTTCAAAACAATCGCTATACGGTAAATTTAATTAACATCTAAATTGAAACAAAAATTAGATTTGCCAGTACATACAAACACATGCGAATTTATAATATTCAGTGTACTGCTAACAACTTGCTAAAAAAAACAGAACATTCCACAGCTTGCGCGAGATCGAATCATCTCACCCGAAATAACCCGGAATAATCCGGAATAACCCTATCCAAAAAATTCTGTAGCTACAACCACCAATCAAATTTTCGTACAATACAATCCCTATCGGCAAAAACCCCCCGGTCTCTATTATTGTAACGAATCCCAGACTACCTTGCCATCTGCCAAATGTCCTTCAATTTCCATAAAATTGATCTTCCTTATTGGTCACTTTTCCTTCGTTCACCGGAATAACGAGGCTCTCACGCGAGTCTGCAACCAATAATCGCGCTTCTCCACGCTGGCACGATGCCCTTGCGATTCTCTCGAGCGGTCGCGTCCTCTCTCGCAGCGTCTTCGAGTTCCTTTCCGAAGGACAGCCCATTGGCGAGAGGAGGCAGAGAGCCAGCAGCGACTTCCGGTCGTGCAGTCGCCTCGCAGAGATACACGGTCGAGATACGCACGGATAACCAGCACGCTCTAACTGGGTTACTGTTAGCAGAACAGCTTTCTCTTGCCCTTGGAAAACTCCGCTGCCTGCTGGTGTCGCGCTCCGCACAATTTTCTCAGCCTCTCGACTGTCTTTCGTTCTATCTTTCATCTATCGCCTTTTCCTCGGTCTCGACGCAACGGAATCGTTGTCCGAGCCGGAGAATGCACAAAGGTCGGATTGTCTGGCAAGGTTCTCACGAATCTCGCGCATCGCGTACCGGCGACCACCGATTTCCTCGTTCGCTTTCGCTTTTGTTGCACAGGAAATTCACTTGTCGATGAAGCAGCCTGTAGAGATTGGTGAGCGTAGCTGGGATTGGAGATTTTATCCTGCTATCGTTGGGTGTTTCGTGGGTTGAAGTATTTTCTCTTGGACAAATTTAATTCAAACAGGGCATAGGTGTTGGATTGGGTCAATGGTTTTTTAATTTTTGGTCGCTTTTCGAAGTCTTCTTTAAACTGTTTTTAATACGGTTAACGTGTGCGTAGGATTCTTTTTAGCGCGTGTAGTTACTAATGGAATGTGGTTCTGAGAGACTGTGTATTCTTAGCGAGGAACGTATCGAGGCTTTTATATTTTTCAATAGACCGCGGATTTTTATACGAATTTATGCTTTTGAAAATAAAGAATGTAGAACTGTGATAGAAAATCATTTCTCCTACTGGGAATTATAAGAAGCGTAAAATTGTGACCCTCCTTAGTTTTTTTTTTTTTTAAGCTCCTGTAATAATCGCATCACGGTATCCTCAGTTTCCTATCAAAAAGTTCATATTTTTTCATAAAAAAAAAACACGTTCGAAAGAGGTGCTGTTACACATTTACCCGCTATCCTTTTAGTACGTACATAAAAAATCAACCCCAAACAGGATATGTTAATCAGAACCGTGGTCTCAACGAAGCCTACCTAACCCACGATCCCCCACAACTTTTGTATATACAATGTACTAAGCAGAATCTCCACGAATCGCGTAATTCACCGTTACAAGGGTATACTTAGAAGCAGCCACTGTCGAGCTAAATTTCTCGTTACCGTAACTTTCTCCGCGGTTTACCCTCCGCGGGATTCTTAATTTCACGTTCTTCCCCGGCCACTAAATATCCTGTTGGCGCGTAATAACAGTTCGCGTAAGGTCTCGGGCACGACTCACGAGGTTGAGGCGCGCGGAACAGGTCGTGGGGCTAATCTCGGTCGATTAGAGGAGAGAGGTCGAGTATCCTTTGGAACGGATGTGAAAATTCCGTACGGTCCGATGAACGTTCGTAAATCAATCGACCGTTTTACTCTTTGCTCGCGAACCTTTAAGCCGACTCGGCCAGCGGACCACCCTGCTCTCCCCGAACAGCGACCAAGAAGCCTGGCCGACTTCTATAAATAAGGATTTAGCGAAAATTCTCCCTTTCCGTTCGGATCGGCGAATACCGGGACAATTAGAGCCGCGCTCGTACGAAAATATGGGCTTATTAGTAGGGTCGATCGATCGATTTCTATCGGGGTGCCGCGATTTTATGGAGGGATGAGCGTGGTCCACTCGACGCGCTCGTTTTATACGTGGATGAGTGATTTCAATAATAGCGCAGTATTTGCTTCTTTTTTTTTTNTGCTGTTACACATTTACCCGCTATCCTTTTAGTACGTACATAAAAAATCAACCCCAGACAGGATATGTTAATCAGAACCGTGGTCTCAACGAAGCCTACCTAACCCACGATCCCCCACAACTTTTGTATATACAATGTACTAAGCAGAATCTCCACGAATCGCGTAATTCACCGTTACAAGGGTATACTTAGAAGCAGCCACTGTCGAGCTAAATTTCTCGTTACCGTAACTTTCTCCGCGGTTTACCCTCCGCGGGATTCTTAATTTCACGTTCTTCCCCGGCCACTAAATATCCTGTTGGCGCGTAATAACAGTTCGCGTAAGGTCTCGGGCACGACTCACGAGGTTGAGGCGCGCGGAACAGGTCGTGGGGCTAATCTCGGTCGATTAGAGGAGAGAGGTCGAGTATCCTTTGGAACGGATGTGAAAATTCCGTACGGTCCGATGAACGTTCGTAAATCAATCGACCGTTTTACTCTTTGCTCGCGAACCTTTAAGCCGACTCGGCCAGCGGACCACCCTGCTCTCCCCGAACAGCGACCAAGAAGCCTGGCCGACTTCTATAAATAAGGATTTAGCGAAAATTCTCCCTTTCCGTTCGGATCGGCGAATACCGGGACAATTAGAGCCGCGCTCGTACGAAAATATGGGCTTATTAGTAGGGTCGATCGATCGATTTCTATCGGGGTGCCGCGATTTTATGGAGGGATGAGCGTGGTCCACTCGACGCGCTCGTTTTATACGTGGATGAGTGATTTCAATAATAGCGCAGTATTTGCTTCTTTTTTTTTTCTTTTTTTCTTTTTTTTTCCAGCGATGTTTTAACGAAGAAGTTTCGTCGTTTTAAAACCGATATTTTTTGGTATTTTAAAAATTGATATTTTTTTCTCTGCCTCCCGAGTGCAAAGAGTTAATGTTTCGGATGTTTCCCAGTAGCATGCTCGGTGTATCTCGAAATAATAAGCACGGATTACGCGTGCACGTTCAATCGTCCGTGGAAACGAAGAGGGAACAGTGCCAGGAGAGCGCAATTTCAATTTCAGAAAGTTGATTTATTCCCATTTTCACCCCCTCGTCTGATCACCTTCCAGACACCGGCTAGAATCTTCCTCGTCTTCAGTTTCCGCCTGTTTCTCCCTGCTTTAGAGTCTCGGCAATTTTGCCGGTGAAATTCGCCGCTTGCCCCTTCGCGAACCTTTAATCGTCCTTTCTACGTGTTTCTGAAAATTTATGTTTCCACGGTAAGCTCCGGGGATATTGCTTCTTTCAAATCACGAATTATTAATCACCTAAACGAACAGGATTCGAAACGTTATCCGATTCTTGGCAAAAATGTCCGATAAAAAAATTCAACTCGAGAGAATTTATTTGCAGCGTCGAAAGAAGCCCTAATCGAGCTCCCCTATTTTTTTTTCCTCGAGAAATCCAGAATAATCTGGCGATCGTTTAATAAGAGTGTGTCAGGTGGCGAAATTTGATCACGCCACCCGAGCGAGACAATCAATTCGAATCGCGAGAGATAATGCCGCCGGGAAGCAAACGGGGGATGAAACGAGGGAAACGCTTTTGCCTGGGCAGAAAGCAATATGGCGAGAGGGAGAGACGATGGTTTAGGCGGAGGTGGTGATCGTTTTTCCACTTTCCCAAGATTCTTATCGGTTCGAATCAGAGCCGTGCGATATCTATCGGGAGAAGTTTAATCGAGCTTCGCGCGACGCATAAAACGCGCAGGGGCCAGGGTGAAAATGGGCGCGAATCGGCGTGTCCTGGCGACGTCCTTGCGGCGCTTAACGCGGCGGATTGAAATATTACAAGTTGGTATCGCCGGAGAAAAGTGGCACCGAGAGGGAAGAGAGATAGCCGTGGACGCTGCCAGTCGTATTTTACGCTTTATACGCTTTGTACTTTCTTGAAATATTTATCCCCGCGCTCGAGGGCCGGCATAAAATACGGTGACCGATGCAACAGTGCCCTCGCTCGCGACCATTTGCCCCGTGTTGCTCGTTCAACTTTTATTATTCCCTGGTCGCTATTTTCGAGAGTCCAAAGTTGCTCGCGTCCATGTCTACGTTTGTTGCTTGGTTGTTCGCCTTTTGAAAATCCTAACGGGTTGGATCGAGGAATTAAATCGCGGGATAATCTATGGATATACGAGCGGCGCTGCAATAATGGCCGGCGCGATCTTGAACGTCCCGTTTACGATCGGCAGCGAGAAAATCGTTGGCCAGTGTTGCACTTAACGTTCCCAGCCGAACGATCCTCGCTCGCGTCGGTGTAAATATGCAAATGTGTGATAAGACAGAGTCGCTGCGCGTATCTACGCGCGCGATTCAGCAGTTACGTCACCGATCGGCCCTGAAACTCTTGGCGAATTAATGTTGGCCGTTCGAATGGTTGGTAGTGAGAAACATGGCCGGTTAATGGATCCATCGGCGAGATCTAATTGCTCGGATAAAGGCTATCTTGGAGCTGGCTGGACCGAGATATCGAACATCAAATCGGCACACGATATACATACCCGATACACGTGAAATTGAAACGTTCCGCGCGGATTTCGCGAAAGTGTGGCGCGATCAGTCGAATGGGGGGATGTGATTGTTTCGTGGTTGAGACCTAGATTTCGTAACGGTGCTTCTACTTGTTTCTACGTTGAATATTATTCGTTTATGAATATTATTCATTTTCTGGTATCTCTTTTTGGGAATTATTCTACGCAATTTTTAACCAGAGATATAGAATATTGATCTTCGTAGTTATTCCCAAATTATGTTTCTTATTTGTTCAGTTATGAGAAAAAAAAATTAGGTGCAGCTATATTTATTTATCTTGATGGTAGAAGTAGGGATTATAAGTAAAATAAAATAGTACGGTGACACGAAACCAAGACGAGACTAAAATACGTAACTTGGGTAACGTGGCATTGCGGAAAGCTATTTTTTCACTTACTCCCTCCGAACTATTATTCCCTTTTTTATTCGCTCTTTCAAGACCATTTTATTCTCGCGTGCTACTCAAGAACGCGAAGATGGTTCGAAAATGAACGCAACAGGCCGGAAATATCGCGAGGAACGAACAAATAGGATTTCGCTTACGGTTTCAGTCACCTCGAGCGTCGTTTCCATTGGTTCGCGCAGGTCGAGGGCGCTCGGAGGAATAAAACTTAAATGATATCGTTTCGAGGTGGAACGCGACGTCGCGTTTTATCGTGGGAACACGAAACTAGTCGCACCGTCTTGTTTCCCCGGCAAGATGGTAGCTCGGTAAGAAGAACAATTGGCCCGGGAATGGTTTCGAGCGGCACGTTTAATATGCGTATTAAATTTATTTAAAGGAATCGGGACGGAGATGGAGAACACGAAACAGCCGGTCGAACGAAGAGAGAAAGGCGTTTACGGTTGATTTTCCCGTGGAGCACGGGCTAATTTAATTCCGAACGAAATTAGATTCGGTAATACACTTTTAAACCCGTTTCTCGAGTCTATGCTACAAATTTACGCTACTATTCGCGATCCTTGCACGCGTTTATTTCGTCTGCACTTTTCGAACACCGAAATTGCTTAAAAAAAGTGATCAAAGGAACAGAAAATCGAAGCTTCGCAATTGTAGACTTTATTTTATCCACTAACAATGTAACTTTCTTTTTCTTTTTTTTTTTTTTTTTTTCTTTTTTAACCTTGGAAAGCTTCACAATTATCGATATATCTTTCGTCCCACTTTCTTCTTTTTTTTTCCAACACATTTTTATTCTTTTTGTATCGCTGCAGTCTAGAGTTCGGGGGTAGAGAAATAAGGGAGTGGTTGATAGAAGTCACGGGTAGGGGGATTACGATACGTGGAAGAGAAATGCAGATTGAAAATCTGTGGCCACCCTACGGGAGGGTGCATCGGGAAGAAAATTGGGGTTGCGCGGGAATAATATGAGCCCTGAGAGGGATGTTGCCTATACAGCGTGTCCTAACCCACCAACGGCGCGGGGGAATTATTTTTTCACCCTACACCGCCAAAGTATGTTGATTACATTTCGCGGAGCACGAGCCTGCAGCGATTCCGTTTCGGGTCCCGTACGCACGCGAACGACATTATTCCACGGTCGCGTCTAGATACCCGTGTAACGCGTTTTATATTCTCCCACTGTGCGTGCATAAATTTCGCCGGTGACTGGTAATTATCGCGTTTTTAATTTCGCGATTCGCCAGTCGTCGAGAACCGGGTTGAACGAGTCTGTCCGTGTTAATTAACACTTTATTAACACTCTGTTAACATTTTATCAACACTTTCGATGCGGTACCAGAAAATGAAACCACATCTAATGGAAACCACGATTGACCACGATGGAAACCGAAGTTTATTACTTTACAAATATCTCGCCTTGTATCGTATCCACCGATTAAGAACGAATCCATTTTTCTTTCGACGCAATTGAAATTCGCAACGACCTAAATTTATACAACACCCTTTCCGTTTTTCACTTCTGGAGCACAGTGCAAAAATTTGACTCGAAAAACCTAAGACGTCGCGGAGACGAGACGATTCTTCGTACCGATTACACTGGTTCTCTTTCGTTCATCCTCGCGATCATCGACATTTTCTACGTTGACGTAATACTCACGGATCACGTAGGATGATCATGGCATCCGTCGGATCTGCTTGCACAATTGCAGCGCAAGTGGGTAACGATGCAGAAACTGTGGGGATTATTAACGTAAGGTCGACCTCGAATCCACGCGCGTTAGGTGGCTAACAGAGTACACCAACGAATCATACATCTCCTCCTCTCCTCATCTATCTCTTTATTTCTCTCTCTCTATTTCTCTCTCTATTTCTCTCTCTATCTGTCTTATTATTTCTCATTCCACTTGTCTCTACATCTCTCTCGCTTTCTCTTTCACTCTTTGTTTCTCCACCCCACTGGGCTGGCTTTAAATTCGGCCGAATTATACATCGAGCTTGGCGTATCCGTGCTTCAACGGTTCCGCGGATGCCGAATTAATTGATTAATTTAATCGAGATTCTCTAATACACTGCAGAGTCGTCGTGGACCAACCTGGAACCGAAGTTGTAGCCAGTGAAACGCTATTGATTTCGCACGACTAAATTCAACGAGCCGCGGGATTTCCGGCGAAACGAGTCGACTCGTACAGTTTCCCTCGCCGCAGAGTTGGACAAAGTGCTAGTTAACTCGAAATTACTGGCTCGCAGTCGTTTTTCGACGTTTCGAAACCCGTGTCCGATCGAGACGCGGCAGGGAGCGTGTGTACCAACTCGTACACCTGTACGAGTGTCCGAGTATCACGATTATTTCAACGTTAGAGACCACATTGGTGGGATCAATCGAACCGTTTCCTCGAGCGACGTTTACCGTGCAAGGTAAATAGGATTATTCGATTCCCTGTTTGCGGATCGGTCGACGCCTAGTTTCGATTCGCGATTAGTCCATCGGAAGCTTCGACCGAAAGGCGGCGACTCGACGAAATCGCGAATTAGCTAGGCGTCGGATTAAGTATCCTGGAATTAAGCCCTGAACGGGTAGATTTATTCCAGGGTCTTAAGCCGATTCTCATTAAAATTAAAACGGACCGATCTTCTGGTCGTTGTCTCTCGCTCGGCAACCGACAAACTCCTGGAGATCCGACGCTAACTTATGGATCAAGCTGTGCTGTGTCACTGTCGGTCGGTTAGCTCGTTGGTCGAAGAAAAATTCCATCCTTTGACCGTGAGACACGCGAAGGATAGGTAAATCGAGGAGGCGGACGAGCCTAAGAAGGTGGAAAGGATGGCCAGGGGGAAAGAGCGACGACGTTTCACGAGAGAAAGAGGCTCAACCGGGTAATTAATTAGCGCGGGGTTAATGACTCGCTCGGGACACGTAGGAGGTAGATTGTAGACCGGGCACGGGCAAAAATTGCCGTGCATGAGGTCGTTGCATTAACCTATTTGCTCGCTGCGGCTACCATGAAACACGCGTAATGCGGCGTCGCGGAATCAACGTGGCTCGAGGAACGAAGAAACAGGCCGACGATGCGAAAGGCGCTCGCGAAGGGGAAGGCGGTTAAGTAAATTTCAGCAGCTCGTCGCCGTTGCGTCCGTGGATTATAAGCTCGGTCGTATCGAGCTCGAAACTCGTGTAACAACCTTCGATCGTTTCCACGTGAACGCTCGCCGCGGTTTCTTTGAGTAATTGCCTTCGTTATGGGCTGCTCTTTCAAATTGACGAACGTTGGATCGGTGTTCTTGTTTCGTTTCTCTTTTTCTTCTTCTTTCAGAGTAATCGTCAGTTAGGTTTCAGGGGGGGGGGGTTAGGTTGTTAGTGATACCTCATTACCGGAGTTAATGTAGGTAATCGTACTATTACTAGTAAACTGTGCTAGTATTGATACAGTCATCCTTCTAATAACACGGTACCTTGAAAACTTCCATATAAAACGGTGCAGAAATAAGGACAGTCCTCTTAGAACACAGTATTCTTGCGGAATGATTTTTATGTAACACCGTTTCACAGACTTAGGCAACTCTTACGTAGCACGAATGTTTCACGTATACATTCATATATTGTTTAATTTAAAAAAAAAAAATATCATTCTTATCAGTTCTCGAGCAAACACATACAGTAAGACATTCCGAGAACACGGTATCGATATAACACTCGTATTCCCCTGATTTTGATCAGTTCGCGGTTTCGCTTGATACATCTTCGACGCAACACGAATTAACCGTGTTATTAGGAAGGTCGACTGTATATTGACGAAAAAGGAGATACCGATATTTGGAAATCTCTTCAAAATTCGTTTAAAAGCGGTCCTTTACGTGACTGTCTATTCAACGGTATCTGCTTAGCATAGATACGCGAAACACGCGAAATTCATGCTGGATACAGAAGCTATTGGTGTGGGGGTTAAGTAACTAACTCACGGTGTAACAGAGTGTATTATACGGAGAAACGTTGGTAGCGAGAAGTTTCCTCAAAATTTGTCTTCTTCGTACTCCCAGTCTGTACAATGCTGCCTACTTAGCATGGATATGCGAAGAACGCAAACTTCGCGGGAGATACACGGAAATTGGTCTTTGAGTCGAGGTTAAGTGGCCAACTCGGTGCAACCGTACACTGTACGAGGAAATATTGGTCGCGGAGGTCTCTTTGAAATTCGTCTTCTTCCTACGCTTATCTGCTCCCTGGCATCTATTTAACATAGATATGCGAAGAACGCCAAGTTCATACATAGTGTTCGGATTCTTTCCAACAACTTAAGTAACTAACTTGCTTGCTGTGTTATGCTTTACAGGATGTTGGGAAAAAGTTTGTACCAAGTTTTGGGGCAAGTAGCACTCGTTGAAATAAAGAAACAATTTTTGTTAGCATTCCTAACTTCGTAAAGTTAGATTTTCTTTTTTTTTTTATTATTTACCGTAACAGTGTGAAATATTCATGATTCTTTCGAAAATAATTGTTTTTTTCTTATTTCTGTACTGTACGAATTACCACGCTGTACAAAATGTTTTTTTAAATATACGAATGTAGGTTAAACGACAGTTTTCAGTAATTCGAAAGTGACGGTTTAACCTACATTGTTCTACACTAAAATTATCAAAGTAGTCAAAATGAAGTTTCATAAATTTACTACAGTACCTTTTTTAGAATTTTCCATTATTTTTTATTAAATATATAAATAAAGGTCCAATTCCGTTTGTACTTTTTCACGTACTTCTCATTTTGATTCAACAAGTATTAAACGGTATACTGTTGATAGTTGGTCATTTCAGTGTGTATTACAACCCCTTAAAATTTTCATATCATTTGAATACCCTGTATATTTCACGCAAAAAAAAAAAAAAAATATCTGCTCCAAAATTCTTCAAGAAAGCATGTCCTTTCTTCACCCAAGTCCCTTTTCCACCAGCAGCTAGTTAGCATCGGCAATACACTCCTTTCGATACTCGAGAAGCGACAGAATACGAAAACATACGTTTCCCAGAGGTCTCGCGCCAGGGGTCTGTCGAAGATTCGAGTGGCGAAACGAGGTAGCGAAAGTTCTGGCAGGATTGTTGGCAGGACTACGATCGAGGGATAGAAAAAAGACAGAATCTAGGGGGTGAGACGAAGGGATGATGCAGGGTGGAGGGGGTGAGAGAGGAAAAAAAAAAGTCTCGGGTAGAATCGGAAAAATGCAACAGGGCGGAAGTACGTCGAACAGATAGCATTGTGCCATGGTGGAGTGGAGTCCTCCCTTTGTTGGGGTACCATTCCCTTGTTTGGTGGGGTGGTGGCTTCGCGTACATTCCTTGACAAAAGTATCGGTGTATAGTTTAGAGCCTGCCTTTGCGCCGACGTGTTCAACGGGCCTCTTGAGTCTGCTTGTAATGGAATCGACGATGAACCAGACTCATCCGCGTCGATCAGCTTACAAGGGAGCCGGAATCGAATTATATATTTTCCAGAATTGCGCGAGCGATCGCGGGGTCAATATTGACGCTCCGTGCCGCGATCAAAGCCTCGCGATCCTACGTACGAGAACACGTACTTCTTCCTTCTGTATCTGGGTTTAATTCGAGCCTCCGAAAAAAAAAAAAAAAAAAAATGTTTGTGTTCCATTTTCGATGTTGGTAGAGGGATAACATGGTTTCCGAATCCTCGAATAGACGTGGTTCGTTTAGCTTTTTATTATTAGCATAGGTTTAGCGTGAAAAATTAATTCGACCAATGTTAGATTGAATTTTGGAAGAATTATTTCGCTCGAACGAGTTATTTAATTATAATCGCACAATGTTCCCAAGACAATGCGCCGCAGAGTTTCAACGCAATATCTGATTACGGATATTCAATCGGACGAACATCCGTTTCGATCAGAGGATAGATTTATTATCCTCGATCTCTACAGGCTTTAGACATCTCGAACCGGCGATAAATCGCGATCGAACGGGCGGTATAATTTCTCGTAATCACCGTTCTTTAATTTTTCTTCCTCCTTCACTAAACGCTGTCCGCTCGATTGTCTTCGATATTGTTACCAAATTGTTACGTCTGACGTCGGTTTCACTTTTGTCCCGGAGAGTACGAGCTGTGCATACCGCCCACACATTATCGCACGTACGAATGCACACGGGTGCGACGGAGTGTGTTGGTGCGTAGCTGGCTGCAGATGCAGTGGGAAGACGCACACGGTGTCGATGGTTTTCCCGTTCGTATGGATGTGTACGTGGTGCATTCTCCGTTCTCGCTGGCCACGGGAGAGATCGCATAGGTGCACGTGCTGCTGCTGCAGCTACACGCGTGTTCTCCGCGTCTCTTGTATCGAGATAGATTGATAGATAGTTTAATGCACCCTGGGAATCCGGTCCCCCCAAGATCAACTGCGTCGGCACGTAGTAGTGGTAGCATGCGCACGGGAGTGCAGCAATGAGTATAATGCGTCGAGATATCGTCGCTTAGATAACGCCGTTGAAAGATAACGCCATAATCGAAAGTGGGATGTTATTCTTGTAAGACGCGTTTTTAATGGGACACTTTGTACTAATTATCGATATAGAGGACTCCCGTGAAACGCGGGTTCCTACAACGCAAGACTCTACAATCCGAGTTCCTATAACGCTAATTTCTACAACCCGAGTTTCTGCAACGGGAATTCCTACAACGCGAATACTTACAATTGGAATTCTTACAACGCTAATTCCTACAATGCGAGTTCCTACAACGGGAATTCCTACAATGCGAGTTCCTACAACGCGAGTTTCTACAATGCGAGTTCCTACAACAGGAATTCCTACAACGCGAGTTTCTACAACGTGAGTTTCTACAACGCGAGTTCCTACAACGTAAGTTTCTACAATGCGAGTTCCTACAACGCGAGTTCCTAAAACAGAAATTCCTATAACGCGAATTCTTACAACGCTAATTCCTACAATCCGACTCCCACAACGGGAATTCCTATAACGCGTCAGAGATACTGCGACTACTATTTTCGTATCATCATCGACGATTGATAGGTAGGCTCGACTGATAGGTCGAAGGATCGACCAGAGAATGGTAGATCGAATTGCTGGGTGTTCGTGATGAAAATTTTGTTTCAATCTCGCATGACTATATAGCTCCCATACACGGTATATACTGTTAGAAATTCCTTCGGAGCACGCTATTACCGGGCAGGAATTACAGACGACATAGTACCGGCTCGCCGGACTTTGTTTTCATAATTTATTCTTTCGAGGATCGACACTAATAGCGGTCGGTAGCGTTTCAGTTTGTATTAATGGCTGCAACGATTAGATAACACGCGGACTAGATAACGATGCAATCGAACGTTGGATGACAGAAACACAGCCGTCCTCTTCTGGAGAAAGTGTGTATAATTATTAGGCTCGTTAGCGCGGAAGGCGACCTAATCCGATCGTAGATACCGACGGTTAACGTCGTTGTTATATTTTCTAATCACCGCTGGTAGTCCACGCTTATTAGCTTCTCTTTGGTCGATGAGTATCTCGGGGAATCGTCAGCGTAAACGATCGTTACGTTTATTTCCATTCACGGATTAATGGGATCCCTGTTCGTCTGTGAAACGTGTTATCTTCCTACCGTTTATTTATATTTCGTCGTTCGTTTCGATTCATTAAGGGAACAAGATCTGTTTTCGTAGCGGTAACCAGTGGCCAAGAGCCCGAATTCCAGCGACCAGCTGGCCGATACAAAACCGATACCCTGACAAGGATAACGGTACCAAAAAGATAACGTCTGACTCGAAAATAGGATAGCAGGACGGCGACGTAACGAGAAAGTGTAGCGTGCAATTATCGTGGCCGCTCGCGAACCAGAAACGCCAGCCTTCGTGACGGTAGCACCGGCAACCTATCTGCCTAATGATCGAGCTTTCGGAAGCACGAATGAAAAGAACGCGAAACGGTTGTATAATATGTGTTTGCATTATACACGAGTCGTGCGGTTTGCAGCATAGTCTCGTGGCCCTGGAATGGTTCGTTCGCTGGTTATTCAGTCATTTATCGTGTTTAGTTGTGGCTCGGCTTGGTGGACACGTTCCGATCGCATCGTGGGATAAGCGCGCGCTGCGATCGAGGTCGTTAAATTGAGAGAAGTATACAGGTATGGCTGATTAAGCTGGAGAAACTTAAACTGGAACCCCTAATGGACGTGAAATAATTTCGTTTCCTAATGTTCAATAACCGTTTTTGGTTACCGAATTACGTTCCAATGCTTGTAGAACATTTTCCAACAAACGTTGTCACGTGTTCTCGATTAAAGTTAAAAGTCATGTTGGGTTCAGGCGTACCCGCGACAAACCGTTTGCTACCAAAAACAGGTAGTTTATACACGGTACGGTAGCATTCTAGGAATTCTATAATTGAAATGAAACAAGACACAAAAGAGCAGAGCCAAGCTATTTGAATACGTGACGTATCAATGGATTAACGGTATACCTCTGAATTGAAACGATTACACTTGCCTTTTGCCTGCCCTTTGTTTGATCGCGTCAAACAGTCATCTCTGCAAGCTTTTACTCTAATAGTAGGAAGGAAATGCAACATCTGGTATCAAATAAATTATTAATATTCCATCGTATATCGATCCAACATATTCCAACATATTTCAACAATACAGAAAGAATTGGTCCTAAATACAAACGTAGATACACAAATGGACGACACGGTAATCATCTTTCTATATTCATCAACAATTTCAACGATCAAGATTGTCCACTAAAAAACTCGACATTCTATCCTCCGACACCCTCGAAAAGGTTCCAGATCACCAAAGAAGGGTTGAAAAAAAAAAGAGCAGGAGAGAAGTACGCGAGCACGCGCAGCTGTAAGGCGTGAACCATCCTCCGGTAGGGTGGCTAGGCAAGCAGCGCAGGATATCGACGAAAGACCTCACCGTCGAGAGGTGTACTCCTCGAAACGAGATGTAATAACGATTCCTCGCCAACTCATAGTGCTTCTCTTCTCTTTCTCGCTTCTACCAGCTCGTACGGTCTCGAAGCATTGGCTGGTCGTGCAATAACTGACACCCTCGACGGTGTCTCCATTAGCCGCGTTGGAAAACGAGAAGCCAGTGTGCGTTCTCGCGTCATTTCGAGGAACGGGAAGACACACCGAGACACGGCCATTGTGGCTGGGGCTTTATGACGAAGGCTCGCGAGGGGAAAGTGGCAGGTATCCGCTGGGGAAATGGCGCGGACCCGCGGCACCAGATAAATAGGGGTTAAGAATCCTCGCAGGGGAGGGTGAAGTACGCTCGGATTGAGATTCGTTGTTCGCGGGATCACTCCCTTCGGATCAGCCCGGCGATAATCTCGGGGAACGCCGCCGGATGCCTCTCGCCATTGGTTTTCGATTATCGAGCTTTCGTCGTGGGAACTCGAGGTGCGTTCGAGACGAGTTTGTGTGTTCTGTATTTCCTGTAGCCAGATTAAATTAGTTTTGGGTAGTAGAATATTTGGTATCTTAGGATCCAATTAACGAATATTTGAATATTAGCGAGAGCTGCTTAAGTACTTGCTGCGCCTATTGTCAGGAAAAATGAGAAACATCGGGACCATCCTTTTCAATAAAAATACACACGTTCTGGACTCGTTTACTCGCATCGAGCCATCGATAACCAATACCGAGGATTCGGATAGAAATCGATCTCCGAGCAATGTATTTCTTCGCGAGGAGCATATACGCATCCCCAAGAAAGGGACACAGAGGCATCATTGAACGCGATCAGCCACCATACCGTATCCGATCATCTCGATGCCTGCATCCATTCTTTCTACTTGCGCAACGTGATCTTAACAAAAGTCCAGATAGAGGAACGATTGCTTATCCATCGAATAGGACGTCTAGTCGTTGAGACCGCTGGATCGCGCAAAAGGGTGGCCCAACTATTCGAGATACAGCGACGCAGTTAGATAATATTTTTGAGAAGGGTGGCACCGATTGGTCACACGATTCTCGGTATCTTTCATTGTCATCGACTACGCCGAACATAGGGGTGGCAGATCGGTGAATTGGAAGTTATCAGGGGATGCATTTATCAGTGTACATGCTAGGAGGTATAATTGTTTGGCTGGCTGAGTGTCATTCCGATAGCGAACGGTCAACGAAGTTCGTGATTGCAGTGCCGCGGCACTCTCCGCAGATCGAAGGGAAGATTAATTCGCTTTATTGTCAGCGTGCAAATGCGAGCGCGGACAAAAGGGACGATGAGCAAAGCAAATTGGTATGTATTGAATTACCGGGTTCCTTATTATACGGCTGAATTCGTGCGAGTCTTTCGACGGTACCGATGCACGGTACATCTTCAATTTACATAGCAATGACTAATTGAAAAATTTATAAACGCCATTTAAATAACAATACCGCGACCGGTCACCACCTTCCTTCGCGGTCGGTCTATTGTCCAACGGCGGCTGATAGGGTGGCTCTGGATGGAGCGTTGAGCGTGCTTCGCAGAGTGTGAAATTAAGAATTGAAATCGACAGCGATAATTCTGTTTTGTTGCGGTTTGACGCGTGGAAACGATTGCACTTTTTTGTTTAGATTTTTTTTTTTAACGAAGAAATTTTGTATCGAAAGAAGCGTATTACGAATTAACGAGAGGGTTGATACAGGGTGGTTTTCTGTTTGTTGTTCGCGTATCGAGTTTCATATCTTATTGTTGCAAAAAAATGATGGAAACAGAGAGTATTGTAGAAGAAAATCGTTTGATTCGGTTGGTTGAAGTTAATCAATCGAGCGATAAACCCAAAACAATTGAATCTCGTAAGTAGTATATCCTGCCATCACGGCAAGCACAGCAATGCACCAGAAATTATCCCTCGTTTCCGGTGGCAACGGCTTTGGAATAATACCAGCTGCGCTCAACGACCGAACGATCGTTAATTAAATTCCTGGAAATGGTTATTCCGTCACCGAATAATAATTTTCGTCTCCAAAGGTGGCCAGAATTAATTTTTCACTGCACGATAGAACGTACGATCGTAAATATTTTTCTCTACTAGAGTGAATTGATTAATTTAATTAATTTCGTTAATTTGATTAATTTCATTAATTTGATTAATTCAATTTAAGAAAGAATCACATTATTATATTTATTTATTAATACTAATACCACACAGGGAGTGGTATTAGTACAAGATTTTCGGCGCGTATTTCTGTATTCATAAACGCAATATCGTCGCAGTTGAAATATTTAACACGTCGGGATGGTTAATTCGCGTGAAAACGAAGCACAGGTAGGGTCGGGGATGAATCAAAATTAAATAAAAAGTGACTCCCACCGGGGGTGAGGCAGCGGTGGTCTGTGTCCTGTCGGCGGAACGAGCCGACTAATGCAATAGAAATTATTCCTCGTTTCCAGTTACAGTCGAGCGGAGGAACATCGCGCGTCGCGCTCGATAAACGAATGGTATTACGTTCTCGCTGTTTCATCGTGCTTGTCAATTTTGCGACTGTATTAGCCACGATGCGCTCGAATGACCGGTCCCCTGCATTCCAGACGCGCGCTTCATTCTATGTACAAGCTGTTTCAGAAGAGTTTTCGAATGTTTCGAGCACTTGATGCATTCGTTTGACACTACATTTCACGTTTCGCGATATTTAGTTAATTAATAATTCACAATAGAGGATGGAAATAAGATTTGCATTAGACAAGGAAAGGTAATTTTTGCATTTCGTCCAAGTAAAGTAAACACAAAAATAAATCAAAGTATTAGAAACTCAACATAAATTCTATTCGTTTATAATTAAATACTTTAATTCTTTTACTTCCATTTCAAGTTCTCCAATCATCTCTAAATTTTCTTTAATCACTTACATTCCTCTGGGAACGGAACGTGTTAACACTAAAACTACCAACAATTAAAGTACATCTATTTGTACTAAATCACAGTAATAGATATTTAAAATTTTTTCATTAAAATTTCTATTGAAAATCTTTAATCATATATTTTAATAAAATGACGGAAAATATTCAAAAATGCACTGTTAAAAATAAATAGAATTTTCATAAAAAATTAAGAATCAGTCGTTCGATCGCTCCGATAGTTTCGATGTTAAAAATATATAAATGTTTCAGCCGACGACTCGATAAGTTACTTACTTCTCAAGGTATACTTTTTGATTCAACCTGTACCCAGATTTCATCCGATTTCGCTGTCGATTCGATCCAACAGGCACACACTGTCGATAACATTTTCTATCGGCAGCTCGCGGTAATGTCCGACAAATCGATATGCGAAGCCGGCTCCAGGGCTGGCTCGAAGGCACGACAAGCGGCAAGCAGCTGTCCCGAGGGGTTGCGCATCGTGGTCAGGGTGAAAAGGGACGACGTACCATTGCATAGGGCGCGTTCTACCCTGCGTATGTTTTGGACGTCATTGTTTCAGAAACGACGATCCTGATTCGATTCGATTTCGCTTTAGCGCAGGAAGAAACAATGGGAACACCTCCTGTCGCTCGTAATCGATCGTCGAAAGGCGTGATACGACTTGGACGATCGTAAAACACGAGGAACGACGATCGTGAAGGATTCTCTCTCTTTTCTCGCGAGAATAGCCGGTTATCGGATTTTCGAGACTCTTCACGAGACTCTACGTATCCGCTTCCAATATTTTTCATTTCGATCGGGAAACGAGCTTGGATTAGCGACATATCGCCTGCCAGGCAAGAAGAGTAGTTTTTAAGTACCCTCCTACGCGGATCGCGAAACATCGGTACGGTTTCGAGGAGTTCCATACACCTGGGCGTCTATACTTGGCGGCCACAACGAAAGTACCACTTTCAGGCTCCACTTTCGATCCGTTATTTATGGTTTATCCGGCCGCCTCGGCCTGGTCGAGCTAGTTTTTCGAACCGCCTATCTGGTTTTTCAACGCGCGTCATCTATCGCGCGGTTTGCGGGATAATTACGGTGTAGTCGGTTTTTGTTAACGAGATTGTGGAAAAAAGTGGATGTATCGAGGCAGAGTTTTTGTAGCAGCTAGAAATTTATGATTTATTTCTGTACCGTTCGATGTTTCACTGTGATCAATGTTTTTTTTTTTGTTTTTTTTTTTTGTTTTTTTTTCTCTCTGAATCATCTGTTCGATTCGTATTCAGAGTGTATTTAGGTTCTTGCTCGTGTAGAGGGTAATTAAATATATTGGAGACACTTGAAGGATAAATTTAGTATCGACGTAAGAGCAGGAAGATAAATTCATACGATTATTCGACATAATCTTGATTTAAAGCGACGAAGATTTCTCGTACTTGATTTATGAAAGTGGAACGATTGATTTCAGCTGTCTATTTATAAATAATGTCGTCTATGAACTTGACGATTATTCCACGAATAGAATTCTAATACCATGATTGACTATAGCTCGGTAAACGCGAGTTGACTGAATAATGAGATCAATAACTGCTTTAAGACCAGTATAACCGTCGGTTAAAATGTATTTATTTGTACAGGAGAAATAAACAGTGAAACGTATATGAGAATTTACATAACACAAGGGAGTTACATTTGTATTCATATTCTTTTACAGAGAATCATGAAAAATTTTTTAAACCGTACGAAAAGCTAATCGATCATTTCGACTATCTCGGTAGTTAAACGTCTCACAGAGAAATATAAATACAAGTTACTAAAACCCAAAGGTAACCATAACCCAGTAACAAGTTCAAATTAAACATACCAGTATATGAAACGTATGCACTTGTTTCATAATTTTCAAGTGCCTCTCAGATATTTCTCACACACTAACCAACACTTCGTACACAACTTATAACTTATATAATAGAAAATACCGAGAACTTTGTTCCCCAGAAATATGCATCGTGGCCATAAAAAGAGCATAGAAGTAACCGTCTCTAACTGCGTTCACTCGTTTCAGGCAGCGTAAACCGATGTAAGTGGCCATTGCGGGTCGCCTTGATGGTGATTCATATTTCAACGTTTTCAGAAACTTGCCTCGCTCTAACGCAGATCGTTTCTCTTCGTTTGCCCAGAATTTGTGTCCCGGCGACGCTCCACGTTTCTTCTTTATTACGAAACTTAGCCAATGCTTGGCCGAGCTTAACATTATCGCCTTCCGGTTCGTTCCCATCGAGAGAAGGGGAAAAATGGTACCGAGAATCGTCGCCTAGGGAATGTGGAACGGTTTGGCCGTCGATCGCGTCAATCTTGGTCTGATTGCGACACCGTGCTGGGAACGCGTTAAGCAGCGACCGTGGCTTATGGTAGCGGTGTGATTTAACGTCGTCCAATGGAGTTCTTAAAGGCTATATTAGATACAGTAAGCCCCTCTCGTAATAAATGTCAACGCGAAAGATTGCCACGACCAATCGCTGCGAAACTTGCCTCGTTGCTAGCGTCGCATGGCACCCACAGCGGGATTATCCCGTAAGTTGGCCGGGTTCGCGTTAAATATTGGGATTTATAAGTTAGAACTCGTCTGTAGTTTTAGTTTTTCGGGTACTTTGTGGTGTCGTGAAACGTCGTTGTAGAAATGGGGTCGATCATCGCGTGGGGATCCAAGGCAATCGTTTCTTGGAGTTGCGAATTGGCGCAACGTTGGTAATCAGGATTCTTTGCGATCGGTAATGTGGTATATGTATACTATCGGGTCGTTTTATAAGTAATTCGAGTACTTGAAAAATTTGGTAACAGAGTGAAAAATGTTAGGTTGTGTCGAATGTTTCTTTCGTCGTTTTCATCAAGTAGCTTCGCCTGAGAGTGTTTATATATAAACATGTCGCTTTATTTGTCAAACGAGAGATGGAGGGAGATAATAGAGCAAAATGGATTCTGTATAAAATAATATTATATTGTAAAATATAGAATGTTATGCATACATTGCTTGTGAATAAAACGAAAGAAACTTTTGGGACGAAAAATATTATTGTGAGAGAAATATAGAAATTAATAGGAAAGTGGGGAATGATTTTATCGAAAGGAGAAGATATTTCAAAAAAGTGGTATTACTAATAATCTTTTCAATTTTGAACAAAATATTCCTAAGAATTTATTTCTAAGCGATATCTATACATCGAGAAACGTAGAAATTAATAGGAAAATGGGAAATTATTTTAGCAAAAGAAGATATTTCAATCAAGTGGTAATACTAATAATTTTTTCAATTTTGAACAAAAAAATTCCTAAAAATTTATTTCTGGGCGATATCTATTTCCACCTGATCAATATTAAATCGAAATACAATTCGGTACAGTTTTTCTTCATCACACCTCCTCCCGAAATAACATCACCTAAAGTCAGCCGAGATTTATCGAGTTTATGTTAACGAGTGGACTTCCTGGCCCGAGACACGGCGTTGATTCTCGAGAGGCCAGGTTCCTCTCTGGCCACTCCTTCGGAAATACGCGGACGCTTTTTGCGAGAGGATTTTTGGAAAGCCGCTTCTTTGTCGGGCACTCATGAATTTCTAATCCCCGGACGCGTTTCTATTTTCACGCGAACTTGAAATGGGCTTTGTCAGCCCCTGCTGGCTGTCTCTTCTGTGTCGCTTTTTAGGCGGCGCTCAACGCCCGTTGAATTGGGAATTTTCAAATGGTAATTGCATATTTAAAGGGACGGATAAATATTTTCGCGAACGGAACCGTTGGAATTTCCTACGGCCGTTGCAAGCGGAAAGATACGAAACAGGCGACGGAATATAATTTCTTTTTCCGGTCTTTCATGTTGTGTTTAAATAATTTAATTTTCTCGAATAGTTAATCGCGTATAAACTATGTATAAAATATAGTGTCGCATTTTATCGACTTTGTAGCTATTTTGGGTTGGTTTATAGATTAGTCTGCGTCTCTTGACGANTGCGAGTTCCTACAACGCGAATACTTACAATTGGAATTCTTACAACGCTAATTCCTACAATGCGAGTTCCTACAACGGGAATTCCTACAATGCGAGTTCCTACAACGCGAGTTTCTACAATGCGAGTTCCTACAACAGGAATTCCTACAACGCGAGTTTCTACAACGTGAGTTTCTACAACGCGAGTTCCTACAACGTAAGTTTCTACAATGCGAGTTCCTACAACGCGAGTTCCTAAAACAGAAATTCCTATAACGCGAATTCTTACAACNTCGCTGAAAATCGCGAGCTTTATTTCGGGAACAGCCGCTCTTAACCGTGTCAACGAGACCGTGTGTTTCCTCTTCGAGGTTTTTTTTTCTCTCTGTCTGGAAAACAGCGGAGTATATTTTTTTTTTGTTTTTTTATTTTTTGCGATTCTGTTAACCTATCTTCCAGNTTAGGGCGACAGTATCTTTTGGCTTTTTGTTTGAAAGAGTTCGCTAATAGCTTTGGAAATATTGAGGCATAGGGTAAACCGTTTTGCACGGTATCCTGACGTTAGTTGACACTAGAACTGCCGAATAATTTTATATATAATTTCTTCTGGAATTTTTATAAATTTACAATGATGTGTTTTAGGGGATTCTTTATGATTTTTTGTGCAAAATATGTACAAACGATCGTCACCCTTATTATATTATCATTTTGATTTCTTTGGTAGAAACAAGTCTACTTCAATCGCCGGTAGTTCTAGCGTTAATCATCTTAGACCACCTCCTACATTTATCGATTTACACATTGCTTATCACGTACAGTACGTATATTATCGCGTTTTTCAATTTTCCACAAATGTGTACAAATCCGGGATCTAACGATCGGCAAACAAAATCGTATTATCGAATCGACTGGGGTGGTCTTCGTTGAATCGCCACCAATGTATGAAAATCGTAAACTAAGAATAATCTTTGAATATCGTGAACGCAATTCTATCGCATTTCAAGAAACGGAAAAATTAAGTAGCATCGATAATCGGCCGACGATAGCTGGAGGGTATCGTAGCTGGCAATTAACCATTCCACGCTGGTCTCGATTAGAGGCTAATGTTCCTAATAACAGTTGGCGAGCAGTATTTTAATCGCTACCCCCGCTTCGAGGAATGTTGCGTTTCGCGCACGAGTCCGCTGCCTTCGAGCTGCAAAGCGGATTAATATTTCGCTCTGCTCAGGATCGTTTGCGTTAATCGTCGACGTGTGCGAGTCTAACGAGCGTTTCGAGGTATCTCGTTAGGCAGAACTCGGCGAACGCTTTTGCGCGTCTGAAGAGTCTTGGGTGTAATTTTTTAATAAACATTTCATCCCTTTTCTCTTTCCTCGAGCTTCTTGTAGATCAGTCAGCTCCTGGGCTATTGATTGCCGAGGTTCTTTAACCCCGTGCCTTATAACATCGAGTCACTGCACGAATCATGGCCCGAACGTGACTCGTACTTGCCACGTTCGAGATAAAGTTTAAGTATCTATAATTTTGAGTTTGGTTTTGGCTCGTAAGATTGGAGACTGCTTAACGCAAATTGGCTACAATATCTTAATGTTCTTCCATCCATTACGGTATTCGAGGTGTGAGTAGTTAATTCTGGCAGATATGGTCGTTAATAAATTATAGGGTACGGGCTTGAAGGAACAAAGTCTTTGGCTGCGATAAAGAAAGCTCTTTAGTTTAGACGTATAACATTATTTTAACCCTTTCGATACTGAGGGTCACTAGTAGTGGTGGCAAGAATTTGTAGCGGCGAGGTTGTAGCGGTAGAAATAAAAAAAAGATCGGTATGGATTAAAAAAATAATATCATTGGTGAAACGGGAGGTAATTATTCAAAAAGCGGATAACATCACCGATTTACACGATTTTTAAATATACTGTATTATTTAAGTATAATATAATATAATATCAAGTATATACTGTATTATTTAATCTTTTTAACGTTGATGTAACTGAAATTGTATAAAGGATTTTAGTGTCCTCTGCGTATAAAAATATTCGAGTCAGGAATAAGTAACCGTGATACTAAAAAAATCATGAGGTAAAGGGGTTAAAGAACAACTCCTTCTATCGTGACGGGAAACGTTGTTGTCTTTTGTCCTCTAGCTTCGTGAAATTTTCACAGTGTTCTCGTTCAAGTATTCGTTACACGAAGAACAGCCGATCGTGGATCGAATTTCTCGGTATTCAACGCGAAAAGCTGACGTTTAGTGATACGCCTACAGTAAGAAGATATGGAAAGCAGGCGAGCAGCCAACGTAAAAGTCCGATAGCGAGCTGGAGAAGAAAAGAATTCACTCCCCGTGGAGTGCAGCTTGTGTCACGGACCAGTTTTATTAATTTTTTAGTCTAGAAACTTCTCTCTTGCTCACCTACCGCTTCAAGTTCGCCGGAATGCAAATGCGAGACGCGTTCTATCGCGCTTCACGTATGCCGCGGTACAAGAACTTCCAGGGGGATTCGAATTAAAATTTTCATATCTTCCTTCGGAACATCTGCGAGATCCGGCCCGCTTCGGGGATCACTTTGGCGGTTCGTCGGAGAAATCAGGAGAATTTATTAGCCTTGGAACTTCAACGATGCGGATTCTTGACGTTGAGGACACAGCAAAGGGTTTCGTTCAATTATTTTCCTATTTTGTTAGGCGATTTTTATTGAAAGTTTGTTGTGAAACTTCAAACGTACTAATTGTCGACATCCTTTCTCCCTATTTTATAAATCGATATTTTTAGAAAATATATTGTAAATTCGTGAAACTATTTTCTGTCGAGTTTCAAACAAACGTTGGTCCTGAAACTTCAAAGGTATTAACTGTTAACATCGATACGATACGAGAGGGTGTCGTTGAAATTTCTTTCTACGTTGTTGCTGGATATTTTCAAAAAGATTCGGTGTAGAATTATTAGGCTTGAAATTTCACTGTATAAATTCTTAATACTATCGCGAGAAGATAAATTTTCGATGAATTTATCTTTCCCGTTGGTCGTTGAAGATACATGGATAAATCAGTTATGCATTCGTAAAATTTCAAAATACGAGTTGGGAACAAATTGCCAAGCCTTATCAATCATTTTCTTCTCCCAACGTCCTCCTACAAGAGTACCGAGAACAAGAAACGGAACCAGAAACAGGTGACAGGAAAGAAAGAAAATCTATCGGTCCCGAGGCGCTCCCACGCGGAAGGCACATCCTCTGCACGTTAGAATCAGCTCGAGTCACTGGAACCAGTCGCGACTCTCTCGCGACTCGTCGCTCGCTCTCTTTAAGGCAACAGCCTAGCCTCGAGGCGTTGGAGGCAGACCAGCCAGCGAGTATCGCGTCCGAACAGGGAAAAAGTGCTGGTCGACGCTCGAAGGAACACCGGCCGCGATGCCCCTTCGAGCTTCTAAAGCCGTCAAGAAGCCTAACGAGAGGGACGGAGAGCCGAAGACAAGAAAGTCATGGACAAAGAAAGAAAGAAAGACCAGAGAAACACGTTAGCAAACGAGACAGTGGAGAAAAGTCTGAGATCGAGGCCGAAGGAAATCGCAGGGGGACCAGTTTTTCCTCGATGCCGTGATACCGAGCCTTCTCGAGCAATTTGTTATCGGGATCGAGCGAGTGGAGTAACTTCGTTCCACCGGCCTCTCGGTGAATCATCGAGGATCTCGCTGTGAGAACCGGGACTGTGGAGTCAGAGTCGTAATTCGGGGGAAATTTCTGATTTTTGGAGCCGGGACCGTAGAAATGCTGACCAAAAACTATAAATTCTGAAGCGTGATAGGCCGTCGCCACATAAAGGTCGAATCGAGTGCGACAAAAACGGCAAAAGTGGCAAATAATAAATGAAATTTATAGCTTTGAATGAAACTAGCATCCTCCGTCTTGGTTTCGCTTCAGATATTAACGCGCCTGATTCACGTTTATTAAAGTTATCTTTCATGATAACATATATGCGCGGTGATCGCGCGTCCGAAGCTGCAGAGCAGTTGTACGCGTGAAAAAATTTACGTATCATTTATATATTAATAACGTATTAAAATTTGAGAAAGATCTATTCGATAGTTCTTGAGTTTTGCGCGAACATAAAAATCGATTCTTTCTTCGTAACACAGTACAGATTGGTACAATAATTATAGATACAGTTTTAGATTATTTTAGATTAATGATACCGTATGGATACGATAATTTATCATAAACATAGGAGTCGGGATGGGAATCGGGGTTGAAGTTAGAGCAAAAACAAAAAAGAAAAAAAAAAAAAAAAAAAAAAAAAAATTAGGACCCGAGCTCGGCTGTCGGAGTTTAGAATTTTGATTACCAACTTCGCAGCCCCGATAGGAAGCCGTGGTTCGCGGATGCTCGATTTTTCAGCGGTTCGTTCGCAACGATTTTTCGCCGATGAGGAAAAATGTTCGTACAGAAGGTGGATAGCGGGACGGCACGTTTGGAAACGCGTGACAAATCGGCCGAGCATCGATCGGTGGAGAACGGCGCGCGACGTAGGTGTCAAGTAATTGACTTCGCTATCGGTGAACGCAATTTAACGCTCCGCTGGAGACAGTCGATACGAGACGTTGGGATTCGTAAGACGGGCCAGAGTACTTTGCGTGGGAACTCGTAGACCGATCATTCCGAGACGAGTCACGGAAATTCGAGAGACGACCATTGGAGGCGGTGTTATTTTGAGACTGGTTCGATGTCGTGTTTCGTTTTAATATATCGTGGGTGTGAAAGTGAATTATAGGGGGGTTCGTTGTTATTTGTTGCGCTTTGGAGAGTGCAGGGGTGTTTTTTTAGGGGTGCGTTGACTTATTTGGTTGTTGGAGTTGATGTAGAGGTATTTAGTTGGAGAGAGGGGTTGGCTAATCACTTTTGGTAGGGTAATATTTTCTAGAACACTGTATTTGTATTAAAAATAGAGTGCAGTATATTTCAATTTGCAAGAACTAAGTCGTGACGCAAGTGGAATAGAAATTCGATTTTATTTGAAACTTTTGCTAAATTCGATTCACGTTATAGATTAAATTTGTTGAACAAATTTGAAACGAACATAGACTATCTTTGAATATTTAACAATTTCTCAACGATCCGTGTTTTCATTAATACTTTATCCGCAGGAAGTCTGTTAATAGGCTTTTTGGTGCTAACGCTGATCAACTGATAGCTTATTAATCGTATTTTTGGACTGCTAACACTACTCATCGACCGGTCGCTTTTCTTCTGTTTGAATTTTAGTTATATTTTACGTTCACTTGTTAGCGACTGTACAATACGCTCTCCGTATTCGTACAAATTAAAAAAATTGTTGCAATTGAATCAACGATGAGTGACAGCTTCAATCATGAACGGTAGATAGTTTTAAGTTACCAGTAATTTGACAGAATCTTTTTAAGTAAGGAAATTAGAACAGTAATAACTGGTTTCCATTAATTGAATTTACTAATCTACTTAAAATTTCAACCTACGTAATGCATTATTTTTCTCAGAATTATAACCGTACCACGAATAGAACAAAGTCAAACTATGTGTAACAGTTTAATATTTCACTCGATCAGCTACTTCGTATCGTCTCGCGAAGCTGAAATTCAGTAGAACCGGTACACGCTGCCATAAATCGATCGTCGTTCCATCTCGAGAGCCTCTAGGAGGTATCTTTTCCTATAACAGCCGCTAGATAACAATAACGAGGGTGGGATAACAATAACGCAGGGATAATTCCCGAATTTAGATGGGCAATTGACAAGGATTTAGTCCTGGGGCGGGCGTTATTGTCCGAGCAATCCAGCGTTCCTTCCATCACGCACGTGAGTACACGGGCCGGAAACTAAGACGGTTAATCAAACGATAAGCACGTCTGGAACTGATCCAAGCGACATTCCTCGCTGTAACGTCATTGCGTACTCTGTTCAGGACAAATGTGGGATCCTATACATTTCGCGTTTGCAACCATTTCACCACTAGAGAACCATTATTATTACCTATTATTTCCTTGCGCTTTATCCCGTTCGCTTGTACCGAGGAATATTCTTTGAAAAATAAATCGGAAAAATTGTACACTCGGAAAATAGTATATCGTTGGGTGAATTTAATCCTGGATTTCACGTCGACGAAATTTGGCTTTATTTTCTGTGGTCGTGTTATTTTAGGCGATCCGTTCGTCGTTCTTGTTTCGCTGGGAGATGAACTTGACGCGGAATTTTGTCCCCGGTGAATAAACTCGGACGCGAAATAAATTTTCTTCGACTCTTTTCATTTCGGAGCCCGTAAAACGGGAAGTGAAATAGGATCGTGAGATATCGAGAAGGATTTTCATTCTTGTTCGATGGAACGATGGATTAAAATGAAGCAATTTTGCATGGTACGAGGAAAAAAAAAAAAGAAAAGAAAACAGTTCTTCTACGTGCTTCTTGGATCCATTTTTTGTTCAAAGTCTCTTATTGCGGCGTAATTGTGGTTTAAACACTGGTTCAATTTTCGTGGCATTTTTCCATCGAGGTATAATAACCGGCGTAGTTCCGTAGGGAGATCTCATTCGGATTTTCTCCCCGATGACGATTGAAAAATATTGTTGAGGGAGAAAAGGAAAAAAATCGGCGGCGTACACTGTTAGGACCGCGGTGCCATCGAGGCGAGGAGGTAATGTTGCCGATAGTAATAATAATGGGTGCAATAATATCGATAATACTGGTAGTAATTACTGTAATAATAGGGGTATAAAATTATAGGGGATAACTATAATTACGCGTGCACACGAGGTAAGCGCCAATATGAGAAACGTTTATTTCTTTTCGGGATAAGAGGAGAGGAAACCAATTAACGATGTCGAGAAAAATACGAAGAGAGAAGAAAAGGGAACAGGGAATCGTTTCCATAACAGGATCCTCGCTAAATAGGTGATAATGAGAATGTATATCCTTGTTGGGATGCAAATTAGACACGCAAGGCTACGAAAGACCCCATGCCACGAAAATTAGCGTATTACACCTGTTATTACATTGTTGTACCACGTGCTTGTCTAACATGAAACTCGGGAATCAAGAATGTTACGTTAAAATTTAATATACCTTTACATGAAATTACCTAACTCTGAATGATAAAGAACTAAAGATCGATTCGTCTTCTCCAACAATTATTTGAACAAAGAAGAAGAGAAAAGGAAAAAGAATACACGTACCGGAAACCAACTAATCGTAAAGATAAAAACACAAATAACCACGATAATAATAATTATAATAAAAAAAGAGTTGCCTCCAAGCAAGTTATTTTCTCTCAAAATCGCCTAAACCAAAAATGATACGAAAATAAAGTAACCAAGCACCGTATTTAATCTTCTCGCATAAAATCCCCGTAACGAAGCATCCAAGCGAAGCAAGCCGCGAAAATTCAAATCATCCTCAACCAGACGCTCTCACAGGTTCCCCTAATTAGAGAACTTTATAACCAGCGAATCGGCAGTGCCAGCGCGAAACGCTACGCTCGCAAATACTCGCGGCGTTAACGAAGATATCGGGATGTCGGATCGCGGGTCCAGAAATACGAGGCTCGAGGATGAAAGCGGCGCGCGGCCGCGTTAACGGTGGCGGAGGGCAAATCGTTTACATGCGGGCGGAAGAAAGGAGAGGCCAGGCAGCGACGATAGAGCATCGACGCGCGTTGCTCGATGAAAACGACGCCGGCCAGAAAGGCGGAGATCCTGCCGATGCCTCGGGGCTTACCGTGCGCTTCCAGCAACGTTGAGGAAGAGGCAGCTTCGACGAGCGATTTCTGTCGATGCAGTTAGCGCCGGGTCTAGCTGGCTCGGCCAGCGTTTTCCCCGACGCTAACGAGCGTCGAGGAGGAGCAACGGCAGCATCACGATGCAAAGAATCGCGCGAGGGAAAGGGCAATGCCGGAGAGCAGAGGGCAGCCGTGTTACGAGGAGAAAAAGAGCGGTGAAACAGAGAAGGAAGGAGATGGAAAGGGGTAGAAAGAGGCGAGAGAAGCGGAGAAGCGGAGAGACTGGCTCAGAAGCGAGCGAACGTCGGCAAGATAGGAGGCGGCAGCCAGCAATTACTAGCTGGAATGTCTGGGAACGCGTGGGACTCGATCCTAAAGGCCCGACCACGACAAAGTCCCGTGATGCCCCTCCGCGGGTCCCTCTTCTGCATCGGTGAGGCCCCGACCGGCTCTCTACCGGGTGACCACGGGGGAAACAAGGAGATCGTTATCCGCTGGTCGATCGTTGTTCGAAATTTGTTTGGCCGATGGGTGGGTTTGGCTTGGGAGACTTTGCTGACGGTACAAAGGTGAGATTGGGAACGATGGTTCGGTAGGATGGGGAAGAATGGTGTTGCTCGATGGTATTAATCCTTGGATTTTTACCTCGGAGTCGTTTAAGAGTTCAGGTTCTGTGTTCGATGTGGGTGGCTCGTGGTTGTTATATTGATTTATCGGAGGTTTAACTTGTGTGTACACGGTATCGCGTAATGAATGTTGCATTGGATGTCGACACGAGATGAGACGTGTATCAAAAGTCAGTCGCTTCTGTCTTACATCGAGTACTATTCGCTTGTACTCTGTATTCTCTGTTATACTGTAACAGTTGGCTCTGAAAGTAGTTTGAACCAAAAGTTTGGAAACGTTTAGGTCATCTTTGGAAACTTCGTTACACCTCACAGACTTAAATCTTTCTAAAATCCAATCGTGCACCAGTTCAGCCTCCCGAATCAACTTTTTAACAATCGAGAACACAAAATTCTACGACGATCGTCTCGATTCCCTTGCCCGTTGGAGTTAATCAGGCTCGGAGTAGCCGGGTCGCGTGAATTATTTGCCGCACGATTCCTTGCCTCGGTTGTAACGCCGATCGCGTGGAAAGTACGCTTCCCGCGGTGGTCGATAGAGCAGCCGCGAGCTTGTTATATAATTCGAAGGCTGCCACCGAGCCGATGTAAGAGCCGCCGGTATGCCTACGCAATCGGCGTGAACACGCGCGATGTTTTATGCCGATCGTTTAACATTATTCCTCCGGAGTGGCGCTCTGTGCCTCTTCTATGCCTCTCGACTCGTTTATTCCACGATCGCGAGTGCCTGCTGATGCAATCCGCATTTTTACGAAGGTGATCCACGTAGCGTACACGTGCGTGTCATCTGGCCACGATTTCTCGTCTAGCGCCACCGGTTTCCCAGGTCGAGGTAGATTTCACTCGATTCAATATCGATCGCGTGTCTGCCGATCGAACTGGTATTAGAACAAGCGGTCTTATCCCCGGCGAATGATTTAATTTGTTCGTTCAATTATCCGGGAAGCTTTCGTGATCCCGATTCACCGGGAAAAGGCTACCGAGACGATCGGCCTTCCTTAGCCGGGGGGTAATTTCTCGTGAGATCGAATTTCGGTGTTTGTCATTGTCGTGGGCCGCGGATAACCGAGATTCGGTCCCCTCAAGATGAGAAATTTGGAGAATCCCTTTGTCGCGGTGCCGTACGTTACCATAGAGTGGCTCGAGATTACCTAGCGGCTCTCGAGCGACCATGAGAAATTGCTTGCTCGGGATGTCGGATAATCACGAACACCCTGTACGTGAACCGGCAGGATTATGCGACGTTGTGCATATAGATACTGTAAACTCTCTCCCTTCTGTTCTCTCTCCCTCTGTCTATCCTACCCGCCTGTCTTCGAGTCTTCTCTGTGCGCGTATGTGTCTACGTCTTTCCTTCCCTGTTTCTCTGCAGCGTGTCGACCTCCTTCGTATCGTCGTCTCACAAATCTTCTCTTGTCTCATCTGTTACACCCTAAAATACTCGGACGTAATCAATGAGGGGGTACGGAGAGTACGAGAAGGAAGTCTGGGTTCGTGTCTCACCTGGCAAACGCGTGTTTGTGTTGGTAGCCTGGGAGGTCTTGAACCGAATCGTGCGCGAACGCGTCGTTCGTCGTCTGAGGGTAAAGCGGACGCCGGATATTAGGTGTACGAGAGTCTGAAGGGCTCTTAGAGCTATCGATTTTTTTTTCTCCCGTTGCGTTCGCCAACGATGTTCGGGATCGTTTCACGATCGTATCGGGCACGTTTCGCTTTATCTTTCGGTGGTTCGTGGTGGACTGCTTGGGAATCGTGTAACATTCTTTTTTCTTTATTTTTATAAGAGATTGAAACGTTTCGGGGTTGGAAATAAACTTTTAGATTTTTCGTGTCGATGCTTCTGAATTTTATAAATTTTATCAGTGTATATATTCGTCTCAAGGCGGACCACCGACTCTCAAAGTGAACATCCAACCAGTGAACGAAATGAAACGATTTATCCGTTAATAACTTCTTCCTTCTATTTAAACTTATCATTATACGATTGCTTCAAGACAGATTAATTTTCCCTGTTACGTTTTATTAATCATTCGATGCAAATAATTGTCTATTAAATCCTCCGTCTGCCACATCCACTTGCTCGTTACGCAAAATTACATTCAAAAACCATCTTCCACCAATTCACCTTCCCCCTTGCAAAAAAAGTCTTCCTTTCATCTCATAAAAAAAAAAAAGCCCAATCACTCCTCCAACCCAATCCAATCAACCCAAAACCAACCTTCCATTGCTGCAACTACTCTTTCCCCAATTCTATTTCTCTTTTTCACCCCCACCGGCCAATCAGCTTTGCATCCACCGCTCGGAACCACCCCGTTCGTGTCTTACCGAGAAACTAACAATCGTACGGGTGGACAAAACGAAGGTAAAAAGCGAGAGAAATTGATCGTTCGAACGAGCCGGTGTTTTTCGTCCGGACCGGATATGACCAGCTGCCAGGCAGGGAGCGACGAGAGAAAGGGGGTTGAAAAAAATAAAATACAAAAAAAAAAAGAAAAAATAAATAAAGACACTGCGATTGAACGGCACGCGGCAGAGGCCGTAACTTTGGCCGGTCCTATCGCGGCTCGTGCCGGTTGATGGATGGCCTCGTAAACGGTGTCGAAGTTGTGCTTTAATTTCGCGAGACCCGCGTGGAAATCGCATACACACGCGGAACGTATTCGAAGCATCGGGGCATCCGGCAAATTTATTTTTCCCGGCCAGTATCGAAATAAACAAGGCTTAGGCGGTCGCCGAAAAGTCGATAGCCTGGCGAGCCGTCGCCACTTTATATAGAGGGGCTCGCTGAAAATCGCGAGCTTTATTTCGGGAACAGCCGCTCTTAACCGTGTCAACGAGACCGTGTGTTTCCTCTTCGAGGTTTTTTTTTCTCTCTGTCTGGAAAACAGCGGAGTATATTTTTTTTTTGTTTTTTTATTTTTTGCGATTCTGTTAACCTATCTTCCAGGTTTATACGTTATAATCGTGTTCCGATTCTATTAAAAGAGGTTCCTAATTTTTGTGAGAAGCAAATCTTCGACGTGGAATTAAAATCAGAAATTATGTACGTTAAAGGACTTTATATTTGTTTCTAAAGTAGTATGTTCTTTTTCTGGAAAGCCAGAGGGAGATACTTGAGGGATGGTTTATACATACATTCGATAAAAGTAAAATTACTTACACTTTTTAATCAGTAATATATTTTCATAATTTTTTGTAACAGCTTTCATTCTTCTGCCGATTCTTCTACCCTCTTTTTAATAACCTTTACTCTTTTATTATTGATTTTTTCTTCGCCTTATTTCATGCGGAGTATGCTAGGGAGTGATGTCCTATTTTTATAAAAAAAAAAAAAACTAACACATTATAAATTTCATCGACATCTGACCCAAAAAAAATTTGCTAAATACACATAAATTTATAGTACTAATATTAACATTTATAATATCGAACATACTACTAGAGACACCTGAAAAATGGAGCAGTTCCGTTTCTCAAACCTCAATCCCAAAATCACCCTATCTCGGTTCAACCTTGAACTAAAAGGAAACCTGTAACAATGGAAAAAATTGTGCAACTGGAAAAAACCGTACGTCGTCCAATTATCCATGAGAGAATTAAGGATTACACGATTGAACGTGGTCTTGGAAGCCTTTTCGTAAAAATTGCAGCCCCTTACCGAAAAGAATTAAGGAGCACTTAAAGAGGGCAGCGGCTCTCTCCTGTAGAGAGAAATATAAGGGGCTTCGATGCTCGAAACAGCTCCGGGAAGACGGTGGATCGTTCCGTAAGTGCATCACGGGGAGGGATAAAGTTTAATCTTTCGCAACGCAACCGATCGGGGTGCAACTTTTCCACCGTCTAGAAGGAATTGCAACGTCGGGATCGGCTGGAAACGCGCCGAGTTCGGCCGGCATGAATTATTCAGAGCAGCCGGCAAGCGGAATAAAACCGATTCTCGCGTTAAACGTTCGACGACGATACTCGATCCGGTTCGGCGTTATACGCACGCGCCGCTTGTAACTTTGCTATTTTATTCGCCTCTTCGCACGATCAGCAAGAGGGAACAAATAAAACGGCGATCACTCGTCTTTCGTGCGATATTTCGCATGCCTTCTCGTTCTTCGATCTTCTGCAAGTATTTTGGCCAAATTCGTAGATTGAACGGAGTTTTAATTTCGGGAGGGAATTTTTATTTTTAGGCATTTTTAATTATTTCTATTCATTAGAGGAATTAAAGAAACGATAGTTTATAAATTCCAGATATATTTTACGTCACTTTATTTAAGAACTTTCATTTCGAAGAATTTTATTTATTTTCGTGCAAACTTTACAAATTCACATTTTCCAGCATTTAACATCGCAGCTACCGAAGCAATTAAAACGATCGTTTCATATTTCCTCGTGAAAGTTCTACAAATTTACCACGATGAATTTTCGAAAATTTTCTATAACTCTCCGTTAGAAATGTGGATAAAGGTTTATCTCTGTTGCATTGTATATTTTTTTTTTATAATTTCTTCGATACAAATAGATATATTTTAACAGGGGTAGTTTTACCATCGATCACATTCGACCTGAAAAACTTCATTCAGAATAAAAGTACAACAAAATCACGGTGCCGTACACGAAGCTTGTAAATGAAAGTAATTAATCGCGTGGTAGTCGGCGTAGATCGCTCCCATGATCGTTCACCTGATCGCTCACCTGATCGCTGATTCTTCCTACGCGGCGACGCGTCGCTGAAATTTCCTTGACACGCATCAGCTCCGACACAAATATTCGCATGCACAGACTCAGTATGCATAAATGCGACGAGCGTGAACACCAGGGCACGTTTCTCGCGATCTTCTTTCCCGCCTCTCTATTCTTTCGCGTGGATGAGCGTTGCGTGCTCGACGAGATTAAACTGTGATTTAATTTCTTTATTCGCTCGCCATGCGGCTTCCCACCTTCATCCGCGTCCTCTTCCGATGATAAACACGCTGCTCGTGTTCTTCAACGTCTCCATCGGTTTGGTTGACGAGAAAACAGCCGATAAGACGACGGTGACTATCAATGATCGATTATTGCGCGAACGAGAGAGCTGTGACTTAATTCCTGTTAGTGTTCGAGGAACGTGGCACTCGGGTGACGTTTATGTTTAGCGACGTTTCCAAGATCGTATCGCTGGAAGACGTATGTTTAGCTGAGTGTATTATAACCAGAATATTTTCCGTAACGCGAATACTGGTGTTTAAAATGGTATAAAAATTATTCTGTCGAGTATCGTTATCGTTTTAGCCTCGAGAAGGAAGCTCGACGCTATAACTACCGGCGATTAAAATATACTTTCCTGTATATTTTATAGCAAAGAAAGTAAAATGAAAAATAGAGTGATTCCAGGTGAGATTGGTTTGGGGATCAGATGACAATGTCGTAGGCAATGAAATATTCCAATATACAGCTCTGTTTTAGGAGTTTTTTTTTTTTTAATAAAACCAAGAACTCGATTGAATCAAACAGAATCTGAAAAAACGTGGCATGGTTAAACCAATTTAACCATAATTCGCTATGTAAATACACAAAAAACTTTTACCAGCAACCGTCACGCTTGCCTTCCGTGTAACCGTACAGCGCGATGGTTTTTCGACAGAGACAGCCGTAACGAAAGGGTTGACGACGCGTCTGACGACTGGTTTAGCGCGTTCAGTTGTTTTTGCTCGTCGATAAACTTTGGAATTGAATTACACGGATCGTTCGATCGGCTGGATCCGGTATGTTGGAGGGCACGCTCGAATTTCTGGTTGAAATACGCGCGTATGTGGGGTCCTCCGTTGAATTTTTCAAGAGGCAACCGTGTGTCGGGCTTGGAGCAACTGTACGCGGCCGAATCGAACGTGCCCGGATAGAATCGATTCGATTTTATGGCGGATAATCGGAGATAGAGAGGCGAACTCGCGAGGAAAACGATCGTTTGATTTATTATCGTTCATTACGTTCTAGCGACCCCGTTTGTTATCTTTATCGAGGCTCGTCGCTGGAAGAGTGAAACGTCGTCGGGAAGACGACCTCGTCGAATCCTGCTGTCGAATCGGGAATGGAGGGTGTAAGTCGGCGCTGAAGAACGATCTGTGCCCCTTAAGATGTTATTCAGACATTCCACTTTTTGCTCTCCGGTTCTATCCGATGATCTGTTTGATTTCGGATGTTGACTCGTAAGAGGGTTGTGGTTCTCTGTATGGAGGTTAGAAGTTGGGGTTATAAATCGTGAAACGTGTAAACTTTTGTTCCGCGCTGATTTAATATCGTATCGAGAGCTCATTGACACACTGTCGGTGAAAAGTTTGGTAACCGCTACACATTTTAGGGAACGTAGCAATTTATCGAAACAAAAGAAATCTGAATTGTAACACCTTAGGAAACTTTTCGGTAAAACTCAGTTAAATTAAACGATATCTTTTAATATCTGTAGTATTAATTTCGAATGGATAAAATTAGAAAAGTATTCGATACGGGTACGATTTAGAAAATGGTTACTTTTTGTATCATAAAAATTTGTATCATAAATATTATAATATGATATCGAATTAACATTTGTATTATAAAAATCCAACCTAGAGTTATTTCATCATTTTTACGCAGAATATAATTAATATAATTGTACATGCTTAAAATTTCAACTTTTCCGCCTAAAGTTTAAGAATGTAACTATCTCAAAATCCTACATTATAATTTCAGAATCATCGCTCAGTTTCTAATTGCCCACCCTTCCAACCAATCAACCTTTAATATCTCCATAGACAAACAAATCCACGTTTCTCTCTTTCTCGTTCTCCCTTCCTCAAGATTCTCTTGGGCCACCATTTTTTGCCCGAACTTCTGATCAATCGTGCGTTCGAAATCAACTCCCAGTCCCATCCTTTCTCTTTCCTACGGAGAGACACCGGTCGAAGTAGAATTTCCCTTCGCGAGCTTTAATTTCGTCGTCGTGAATCGACGGAAGGGTGAAAGGGCGTTCCACGGATAGGGTGGAACGTCGGAGGAAGCTGGTGTCTCTCGCTCGCCCGACAGGGAATATCGCGCCGGGGTTGGATGCTAATTAGCATTTTCCAATTAAGGCGGCAAAGGCGGCACAGGATCCCAGGTAGCATAGCGCGCTCCTCCAGGAGACAGAGAATCGTTCCGTGCGAATTATCCTCCGCGTCGACATCAAGAAATCGTGTTACGTTCGCAATTCCCGACTTTCGCGACTGTCGCTCCTTGCCTGGATCGTGGATCTCAGGGAAACGCGATACACGTTCGAGCGCGTGCTTTTACCAAGACTCGCGTTTCCGTCGGAATACCTTGTACAGGCGAAACACGAGTCGAGGAATTTTCAGCCTTTGCGGGCGAATCGTTAGCACCGTTAAAGCTGTTTCTTCGTCTTCGATCTTGGCAGGATTTGATGAAGAGCTTTTTGATGGACGAAGTTCGGAGAGGTTTCAGAATCTGGCGTTTGATTTAGGAATTTGTAACAGATTTTCAGGTGAAATTAGTGAATACGTGAATGGAGTGCTTGATTACAGATTTGCGAGCAGATTCTCAGGCTCTGACGGAGTTGATTCGGTGTTTCGGTGCGAATTTATGCGTAGGTTATCAGGATGCTAATTTTTGTGCATTCGATTGAGATTTTTTTATTCAACTTTTTGTTCCATCTTATTAGAATTCATAATTCTGTGGTAGATCATTGAAATATTTATTTTTGTTATATTAAATTGTTTATAAAGTCTCAATAAAGTTCAAATCTACTTTTAATAAAAAAAAAAAAAAAAATAAAGAAAATTGTGCGGTACTTTTGACACGTCTTGCACATTTTACTTATTAGTCGTGCTGTATAATCATCTAAAAAGTATAATTCAGAAAATTCCAAATTTTCCTAATTCCAAAAATTCCTATTTCTGCTATCGATAACTTTTACACTCCGGTATAAAAAATATAGGATTCATTTCAAAATCGGAGACCACACGATCACATAATTTTCCGTTAATTACAAAACGGTATCGATTAAAACATCCGAAGAATGCATCAGTGTCGCACGTACTGAGCGCCATTGTATGAAACTCTCGATTTCACCCTCGATTATCCAATCAACCGAATCGTTTCGCGACGCACGCGAATTAGCCTCTAACGTTGGACTTAAGGACGTTCTTTTATTTCCTCCCTTGAAATCTGTGGCGGTTTCCGGCCACCGCGTGCGCAGGATCCTTCAGTCGGCCATTTCCGTGTGTACAATTACCATTTGCCAATTAAAAGTTGGAGCCGTGTATCAGACGGACCCTCGAAAAGGCCTGCGTCTCGCGCTGGACGGAGCTCCGTTATGGGAAAAGTGGTCTGTAGATCGTTTAGAGAGACTTTGAGAGAGGAAAAAAAGGGGAGTCAAATAGAGAGACAGGGAGAGGCTCTCGAGTAGAAAGAGGGGAAACGCGCAAGAATCGATGGTCCCCGAGTAGACATGCTGCCTACTCGGGGAATATCTTTGAAGGAGCGGTCTATGGCGAGTAGGCAGGGCCAATTACAATTTTCCAATTAAAAGGTTCATCGAAGGGACGCTTCTTTATTGAACGAGAAAGATTGAACGGGTGGAAATTTAACGTGATCAAAGTACGACCGTGATATGTTAGATCTTTCTTTTGCTATTTAAAAATAGTTTGCCATGTTTGTAAATATAATTATTTTACGGTACCCGTCCCGGATCATTGTTTTAAATAATTGATCTAGATATAGGTATCGTAAAGAGAATAAAATTTATTTTTTTAAATAAAATGGATAAAATTTTGTGGAAGAACACATATCGTGTTTTATCAAATAATTTATTGTAGCATAAAATTGGGATAACTCGAAGCTAGTATTGAGAGGTTGAATGGAAGTTAAATAAAATTAGGACGGGTATGGATGTTGGAAAAAAATTCTTTTGTAGAGTAGACACGATTTCAGTGGACGTTAAAAAAGATCGGTTCACGCCAAGCATCGCGTGTCTCAGTGATAAATAAATTGAACGATCGGAAGGTTGGCTGAGACGCGACGAGGATTCCGCTCCATTTCGCCAGCGATCACTCGGCGTCGATAAATTTCTCCTTCAAATATTTTCTCCGTGCTCGGTGTTCGAATCAATTTGATCCCGGTAAGTGGTACGCGAGCTTTCTCGCGAGCTCTCCGAGAAAGAAGGTATTGTTAAATTGCTCCGCAGTAGGAGGCGTTATTAATTTTCGATTGTACATGGGAGTATAGCCGAACAACAAACAGTCGAAATAAGGAATGAAAAAACATAAAATGTACACAGAATGTTCTCGTTATTTACGTGTCTCTTCAAAGAAAGTGATTTTTACAGTAAAACGAATGTATCACAAATAAATATCTAATTAGATACACATTTTCAAAGACCAGTAGTATTTACATCGCAAATGGTAATTGTGAAATGGTAAAACATTTTGAACATTCGCTTTATTTATTTCAGTATTTAAAAGAGTATTGTAGATTAATAATAAAACACAATACTCTTTAAGTATTTAAACAATAACACATTACTTCAGTCCTATAAAACTTAAAAAAATTTCTAACGCGCAAAGGATTAATATTAATGTTGTAAATCCACACATGTTTACTTCAGCAAAATATATAAATATTTCTTTGGTTCACACGTTAATAATTTATACGTCAGCCAAATTAACGATGTATTAATTCTTAAACGGGTCATCGAATCCCAACCTACATAAAAATCAAACCTAACACCGTTCTCATGAAACGCTGATCAAATACACGTTTCATCGAACATCTAATTGAATCTAGCTTATGATTATAGTCATCGACTCGACGCTAATGCTCACAGCCCATTTCCAGCTGACGATTAAACTCAGCCTTACCATCGAAAGCGTTAAGGAGACCAGTGAATAACGTAACATCCTGTATATCTACCTCGCTCGTGTCACTCGTACGTCCACGGGCGAACGATAATACAGGCGGACCGGTTAATTGCAATTTCCCAATTAAAATGCCAAACAGTCCCATAACGCGTCGCAAATGGACGGCTTCAATCGGATTTCCATTATCGTCCCAGCGCCGCGATAATTTGCGGCTAAACTCGCGTCTCGTTCCAGCTGACCACTGCGCCAGCCTCCGCCTCGCTCCTCACCGATTATTGTTGCTGCCGTTGCTTGTTGCTGGTGCCGCGAAAGGCTCGCGTGGATTCACGCCACCCTTTCGCTCCCTACCATCCCTCTGCTACGTTGCTGGGTCCGCGACACGCCGATTCTCCCTTTGTCTCTCCCTGTCGGGGTAAGCGTCATCGGGTCGTTAAGTTTAACGTCAGCGGCGATTAGTTAACACGTTCGTGACCAGTCGACAGCCTAGCCTCGGGTCAAGCGTGTAATTTTGAACGAACCGACCCTCTCGCTGATTTTCACGCGAATTGACGCTATTTTATGATCCGTTCCAAGTTTCTGCTTTGTTATTAAATCCTTGATCGAGAAGAAAGTTTGGTGGGAATTATTTGTGAGACTTGGCTAAGAAACACGGAGAACGGTGTGCTTGTTATCCTAGAACCGGAGGAATTGGTAATTGGATTTGGTAATTAATGCGTTCGCGTAATCTTCTCTTGATTGGGAATTGGGTAGCGCTACGTGTATCTCAGGCACTGATTTCTTTTATGCGAGAGTAGTCGAGACGGGTTCCGCAAGAGTTCGTGGTGTGCGGTTTATCGTTTGATGTTTCGATTATCTTGCTCGATTCGATCGGTTGCTTACAATTTTTACATCGAACGTTTACGAAATAATATCGTTAATTTAAAAAAGAAAAGGAACGAAATGAAAGGTTCGTACGAACGGTTCGTTGCGATTTAATGTCTTAAAAAATGTTCGCAAGAGTTGAATAGAAAGAACGAGGTGAAAGAGAAAATGGTTCTCCGCGAAACAATCGAGAGAAACAATAAATCTGGAAGTGGTGTTTCTTTTAACGAGATTTTCATCCGTTGGTAAAACGTTCACTAATTTGATTATTCTGGCGCCATATTTCGACGCCATTCAAAGGCTACGCCGCCCGCGGCCCTGGAGTCTTTTAATTATTATACATACTCTTGTTCCACGAGCTCGGGAAATTCTCCGGTTGCAGGCGCGTTTCTTGGTTACTCAGCTTGCTAGGACTGTTAAAAATTCATCCGGTGCCGGGCCAACGTAATAATACAACGTCTTCTCTCCGATGCTCTACGTCCTGGCTAGCTTTCAGCCTGACTCGCCTTTTCTGCCTCTGGTTTCCATCGATATTGCACAACGATCGACCGATAGGTGCACTCGAAGTTCCTGGCAAAAGCCAGAAGCTGTACGATTTATGTATCGCATTTCTTAAACAAAATAGATGCTTATTTTCCTTTTTCCACTACGTTTTTTTTTTCAATTACATTCAAAGTTTTTGAGGTTATTTAAGATTCTGTATGTAAAAAAGGAGATCGAATTGTAAGCGTAGCTCCTTCGAAAAGTACACGAAGCATGGTTACTTCAGTATTTTTAAAATATTAACACTAGAACTACCAACGATCGAAGTACATTTATTTGTATCGAAGAAATCAAAATTGAGAGCATTTAAAAAAAACGCACAGCGCAAAGAAAATCTTTATTCATATTATTAATCAAAATTACGGTCCCAAGAAATGCATCGAAGCAAACTTATAAAATTTCTACCAGGAATTACGAACCGGTCATTTTTACCGCTTTGATAGTTCCAGTGTTAACAGATTCAAGATAACTCCTTTACAACTCGAAACAATTACGAGCAACGCTTCAACTAAATCTCACTGTCTCTAAATGCACAAGCCGTACTAAAATTTCCCATTCCTCGACCTGGTTAGAAATTAACCTACTCAAACTGTTTCACGAAATTTCTCTAACGTGTCATTAACAGAAGAACCTACTTTCGTGTAATACAACAGTGTTGCGCTTTAATATCCTATCTGGTGTTAAAATCTTACAAAATCTTGCGAAGTGAACGAAACGCGGAACGAAAGCGTGCAGTTTTTCCAGTGTTTCCAGTAGAAAGCAACTTCGAACGCAGAAGGCGTGACTCGAGGCGTAATGATCGAAGATCGAGCCATAAACGAGGAGTCTTGCAACGATTAACGCGCTAAATGGATCGCGATCGTTGGTGATCGATGAACGCCCGCGCACCTCTGCGCCTGTGGTGTTTTTCTTTTTCTTTTTTCCACGTTGGAAAAGGGAAATTGAGGTAGACAAGCGGTTCTAAGGTGCAATTATACTGCCCCTTTGGCGTTGGCCTATCACGAAAGATGATCCAGCTGGTTAGAGGCTAGATAACCATCGAGACGTTACGAAAACGGCCAGTTGCGCTGGACTCTCTCGAAGCTCTTTCCCTCGTTTCGGTAAAACGGCACGTAATCGTCGATGAATCATCGAATGGAGGAAAGGTGGTATTGGGTCATCTTGAAAGTTCCTGCGGTTTGAAGAATTCGGCTTTGAAGGAATATTATTTCGTTGAAATTTCATGTTTTTATTTCGATTCGATACCGTTCTGTTCGACGTAGTTTTATTAACCTTGCTACAACCCTTGGATCTTTGATTCAATCGTGGTCCATTGTTCTTAAAAAGTTTCCTAACATTCTTCTTGAAACCTGTACAAAGAAATTACTGTTTAATGCGCGTAGTTTCTGATTTTTAGCAAAAGTTAGATAACTCTTTTAAAGAAATGAGAGAATTATTGGAGCGAGTAAATTCTGATGATGGTATCGGGATGATTCAAGAGCATGTGGAATATTTGGACAGAGATCTGTATCTGCGGAATTAAAAAATTTCTGTCCGGAGAGACGAAGAGTTACTTGTGAGTTGACGTCGTTTTGAGTTATCGAGGTCGTATCGTTATGACTCAAGATTGCTTTAAGATCCCTGAGGGGATGATCGAGGTCGCGACATTGGACCTTGAAGTCGTTGAAAGATCAAAGATCACTTCATTTCAATTACACGTTGTCCCAAGCTGAACTGATTTAGTGCCAGAAGTGATTTTCATTTGTCTATAAATACTTAACACAAGCGCATACTTTTTCATTCGAAGCAACGTACAACCGCAAAGGTACAACTCCAAAATTGAATCACCTTTGCTACTCCTCTTCAGCTTCCGACTTGAATGATAAAAATTAAATTGAAAACCACGTATCGAAGGATTCTACATCGACTTTTCGAAACGTTTCGCACCGTATCGAAGGATTCTACATCGACTTTTCGAAACGTTTCGCATCGTTTCGAATCAAGGATCGAGCGAAGGATCGAACAAGACGAGAAACGCGAAGGGTACGGTCCAGGATCGGCCGCAATCTTCGTTGAAGCACGTTGATCGTGGTTAGCCTATCACGAGCTGCTCCTACGAGCGAAGATCGGAACGGCGAAGGTACCAATGAAAATATTGTGCAAACGATATCACGCCGACTCGGACGTGTATCGTGATTGCAGTCACCCCACCTTTTCCTATCTCTTTCACGGCGATAGGAACACCGAGAAAAGCTACGAAGAAACCGACGACGCTGCCGTGAATTGCGCAACAACGACGATGGAATGGAATAACTGTTTTGTCGAGGCGTGCTCGGTTACACGTTGCAACTCGATGTCTTCCGGTCGCTCGCTAACGTGGAGTAATTGGAAACTGTTGTTCGCTAGAAGTGTGGCAAGTTGCGAGTTGCAACGCGAAGGAAGAGCTTTCGAGTGCGTGCAGTTTCTGTCAGGACCATTGCTCTTGGCCGTGTGCTGTTGATGGCGGATGTTGGCCGGTGTTCGTGTAATTAATTGGTGGTCGAACGAAGTGTCGTTTGTATTAATCGAAGTAGGTGTTGCGGTCTCGAAGGTGGATGAATTTAGGAGAAGTTTAATGTAAGCAAGGTTGTTAGAAATTCATGAGACGAACGTGATTATACGATGCATTTTATCGTTAACGAAGAAAAATATTTGATAAATTGGACTGTGCACAGGATACAGACTGTATCGAATACGTTCCCATATTTTTTTTTCATTTTTATTTAACTCGTAACTCGGTAAGATGGAATTTGAGGAGTTGTACGAATCTTTTGGAGAGATGCTTGGTTGTGTCAATTTTTTATCAGAGATTGAATTTTATTGATTATTTTTTGCATTGGTATACTTAGCGGAAAGACTTCTAAAAAATCTAAAAATTGAATGTTTGAGTAGGAAACAGAGTGCATCGGACTCTAACAGTTAAGAGTTACCGTTCAAGATAAATCCGTTTGCAAATGAATACAATGCGTCTCTTATATAAATATGTAACAAAACTGCAGCATTCGAACTAGATACAAATGTAAATAACGGTCTAATAATTTATCTTTCACGTTATTCAACGCGCGTTCGGTATCGCTCGGACGAAAACTCGTTTCCACATGATTATTCGAAACAAACCTTAAAGTCCAGGGAAACATGCATTATTTTTTCCGTTTTAAACGTCACGCGGTTATCGCGTCAGAGCTTACGTATCGTATAAATTCAGGTATTTAAATGAACGTTCGTTTAACTTGGTCGGAAACGCAAGAAGTCCGGCATCCAGGAAGTCGACACGATTAAATCTGCCGTCGAGCAGCCGTCGTGGAAAAAAGGCGTCCGGGTATTCGTGGAAAGAGAGGCGCGGGCATTAATGCACACGCGAGCCATTACAATCTTGCAAGGCGTAATTTTGGGACGCGTAATTTCACCGAGCATTTACGAGGCCCGGAGTCACGAGACCCCCAAAGGGCTCGTTGTTCTTCGCTGTTCCGTTCACCTGGGGATACCTTTCGGATCGGACGTCTCCACCCCTGTAACCGATGGCTCTTGTAGCCGTGGACGTTTACAACCGCGAACAGACGATGGTCAGTGTTAAACTACCAAGGGGAGGGCTCGTCGCGATGTCTCTCTGTAATTTTGATCTACTTTAGTGGAGGGGCGCAGGAAACGCATTGATGATGGTTTCAGAGATGTAGAGCTGATGATAAAGGGGATGGTTGAAGAATTTATCTAGTCGTGTAGAAAATAATAAAACGAAGTAATTTTGTATCTTGATAGGTTTCATTCTTCGTTTGGAATTTTTTATATCGCAAAAGTAGGTGATTAATCGTAGATTATCGTTCTTGAGTGATTAGCCTATTCGGAAAAAATGTATATTCAATTTCTAACGCTCGCTTCTAAGTTTACGGAACGTCACTCTCCAAATATACAAAAAAAGACCCAACACACTTAAGAGAGTATGCAACCGTGCGAGCGTAAAAATAAAATGGGATTAACCTAAGGTTCCTTTTTTTTCCCTCACAAGTGTTTAGTAAAATGAACGAAGTTTTTATGGAGAACGTTAAGCAACATCTTAGCTCGACTTTCGTATTTTTTTTTTTTTCGTTACTTTAAATTACAAAATATTAAAGTTTTACAATATTTATAGGCGAAAGAAAAAAAAAGGGAAAAAATTGTTGAATCTCATTTTCTCAGGTTGCAGGGTTACCTACCCCCTTGAGGCACTTTTAATAGCCCCGCGTCAACACCACTAACACCCCATCCACGGTCCATCTACGCGAACAGAAATTTACTACCTAAAACCCAACCCTTACGAACTCGAGCCAAAAACCTACTCCCTCTTTCGTAAACTGTACGACAAACTTCGTTAACGCGTGCAACGTTGCCTCAGCCCCGTTCGAACTATCCGCTTGTGTCCCGCGACTCGTGCCGTAGCTCAAGGAACGCGTCGCAATATTTCCAGCGCGATTTTCTCCAACTAATGCACGCTGTATACAAGACGTGACTTTAGAAACCGGGGCCGGAGTTATTTCCCTCGGTGGACCGGGGTAGCGAGGTAGCGGTGCTCGCTGGCGGGAAATAAACAGTGGCGAGGAGCGCTCCTCCGCCACCGCCGGAAGATTTATCGTCAATTTCGTGGCATTCTCTCGTTCCCCGGGTTTTACGGCCACGCCACGCGGTCGGGGAAGGTCGTNTTCAATTACATTCAAAGTTTTCGAGGTTATTTAAGATTCTGTATGTAAAAAAGGAGATCGAATTGTAAGCGTAGCTCCTTCGAAAAGTACACGAAGCATGGTTACTTCAGTATTTTTAAAATATTAACACTAGAACTACCAACGATCGAAGTACATTTATTTGTATCGAAGAAATCAAAATTGAGAGCATTTAAAAAAAACGCACGGCGCAAAGAAAATCTTTATTCATATTATTAATCAAAATTACGGTCCCAAGAAATGCATCGAAGCAAACTTATAAAATTTCTACCAGGAATTACGAACCGGTCATTTTTACCGCTTTGATAGTTCCAGTGTTAACAGATTCAAGATAACTCCTTTACAACTCGAAACAATTACGAGCAACGCTTCAACTAAATCTCACTGTCTCTAAATGCACAAGCCGTACTAAAATTTCCCATTCCTCGACCTGGTTAGAAATTAACCTACTCAAACTGTTTCACGAAATTTCTCTAACGTGTCATTAACAGAAGAACCTACTTTCGTGTAATACAACAGTGTTGCGCTTTAATATCCTATCTGGTGTTAAAATCTTACAAAATCTTGCGAAGTGAACGAAACGCGGAACGAAAGCGTGCAGTTTTTCCAGTGTTTCCAGTAGAAAGCAACTTCGAACGCAGAAGGCGTGACTCGAGGCGTAATGATCGAAGATCGAGCCATAAACGAGGAGTCTTGCAACGATTAACGCGCTAAATGGATCGCGATCGTTGGTGATCGATGAACGCCCGCGCACCTCTGCGCCTGTGGTGTTTTTCTTTTTCTTTTTTCCACGTTGGAAAAGGGAAATTGAGGTAGACAAGCGGTTCTAAGGTGCAATTATACTGCCCCTTTGGCGTTGGCCTATCACGAAAGATGATCCAGCTGGTTAGAGGCTAGATAACCATCGAGACGTTACGAAAACGGCCAGTTGCGCTGGACTCTCTCGAAGCTCTTTCCCTCGTTTCGGTAAAACGGCACGTAATCGTCGATGAATCATCGAATGGAGGAAAGGTGGTATTGGGTCATCTTGAAAGTTCCTGCGGTTTGAAGAATTCGGCTTTGAAGGAATATTATTTCGTTGAAATTTCATGTTTTTATTTCGATTCGATACCGTTCTGTTCGACGTAGTTTTATTAACCTTGCTACAACCCTTGGATCTTTGATTCAATCGTGGTCCATTGTTCTTAAAAAGTTTCCTAACATTCTTCTTGAAACCTGTACAAAGAAATTACTGTTTAATGCGCGTAGTTTCTGATTTTTAGCAAAAGTTAGATAACTCTTTTAAAGAAATGAGAGAATTATTGGAGCGAGTAAATTCTGATGATGGTATCGGGATGATTCAAGAGCATGTGGAATATTTGGACAGAGATCTGTATCTGCGGAATTAAAAAATTTCTGTCCGGAGAGACGAAGAGTTACTTGTGAGTTGACGTCGTTTTGAGTTATCGAGGTCGTATCGTTATGACTCAAGATTGCTTTAAGATCCCTGAGGGGATGATCGAGGTCGCGACATTGGACCTTGAAGTCGTTGAAAGATCAAAGATCACTTCATTTCAATTACACGTTGTCCCAAGCTGAACTGATTTAGTGCCAGAAGTGATTTTCATTTGTCTATAAATACTTAACACAAGCGCATACTTTTTCATTCGAAGCAACGTACAACCGCAAAGGTACAACTCCAAAATTGAATCACCTTTGCTACTCCTCTTCAGCTTCCGACTTGAATGATAAAAATTAAATTGAAAACCACGTATCGAAGGATTCTACATCGACTTTTCGAAACGTTTCGCACCGTATCGAAGGATTCTACATCGACTTTTCGAAACGTTTCGCACCGTATCGATGGATTCTACATCGACTTTTCGAAACGCTTCGCATCGTTTCGAATCAAGGATCGAGCGAAGGATCGAACAAGACGAGAAACGCGAAGGGTACGGTCCAGGATCGGCCGCAATCTTCGTTGAAGCACGTTGATCGTGGTTAGCCTATCACGAGCTGCTCCTACGAGCGAAGATCGGAACGGCGAAGGTACCAATGAAAATATTGTGCAAACGATATCACGCCGACTCGGACGTGTATCGTGATTGCAGTCACCCCACCTTTTCCTATCTCTTTCGCGGCGATAGGAACACCGAGAAAAGCTACGAAGAAACCGACGACGCTGCCGTGAATTGCGCAACAACGACGATGGAATGGAATAACTGTTTTGTCGAGGCGTGCTCGGTTACACGTTGCAACTCGATGTCTTCCGGTCGCTCGCTAACGTGGAGTAATTGGAAACTGTTGTTCGCTAGAAGTGTGGCAAGTTGCGAGTTGCAACGCGAAGGAAGAGCTTTCGAGTGCGTGCAGTTTCTGTCAGGACCATTGCTCTTGGCCGTGTGCTGTTGATGGCGGATGTTGGCCGGTGTTCGTGTAATTAATTGGTGGTCGAACGAAGTGTCGTTTGTATTAATCGAAGTAGGTGTTGCGGTCTCGAAGGTGGATGAATTTAGGAGAAGTTTAATGTAAGCAAGGTTGTTAGAAATTCATGAGACGAACGTGATTATACGATGCATTTTATCGTTAACGAAGAAAAATATTTGATAAATTGGACTGTGCACAGGATACAGACTGTATCGAATACGTTCCCATATTTTTTTTTCATTTTTATTTAACTCGTAACTCGGTAAGATGGAATTTGAGGAGTTGTACGAATCTTTTGGAGAGATGCTTGGTTGTGTCAATTTTTTATCAGAGATTGAATTTTATTGATTATTTTTTGCATTGGTATACTTAGCGGAAAGACTTCTAAAAAATCTAAAAATTGAATGTTTGAGTAGGAAACAGAGTGCATCGGACTCTAACAGTTAAGAGTTACCGTTCAAGATAAATCCGTTTGCAAATGAATACAATGCGTCTCTTATATAAATATGTAACAAAACTGCAGCATTCGAACTAGATACAAATGTAAATAACGGTCTAATAATTTATCTTTCACGTTATTCAACGCGCGTTCGGTATCGCTCGGACGAAAACTCGTTTCCACATGATTATTCGAAACAAACCTTAAAGTCCAGGGAAACATGCATTATTTTTTCCGTTTTAAACGTCACGCGGTTATCGCGTCAGAGCTTACGTATCGTATAAATTCAGGTATTTAAATGAACGTTCGTTTAACTTGGTCGGAAACGCAAGAAGTCCGGCATCCAGGAAGTCGACACGATTAAATCTGCCGTCGAGCAGCCGTCGTGGAAAAAAGGCGTCCGGGTATTCGTGGAAAGAGAGGCGCGGGCATTAATGCACACGCGAGCCATTACAATCTTGCAAGGCGTAATTTTGGGACGCGTAATTTCACCGAGCATTTACGAGGCCCGGAGTCACGAGACCCCCAAAGGGCTCGTTGTTCTTCGCTGTTCCGTTCACCTGGGGATACCTTTCGGATCGGACGTCTCCACCCCTGTAACCGATGGCTCTTGTAGCCGTGGACGTTTACAACCGCGAACAGACGATGGTCAGTGTTAAACTACCAAGGGGAGGGCTCGTCGCGATGTCTCTCTGTAATTTTGATCTACTTTAGTGGAGGGGCGCAGGAAACGCATTGATGATGGTTTCAGAGATGTAGAGCTGATGATAAAGGGGATGGTTGAAGAATTTATCTAGTCGTGTAGAAAATAATAAAACGAAGTAATTTTGTATCTTGATAGGTTTCATTCTTCGTTTGGAATTTTTTATATCGCAAAAGTAGGTGATTAATCGTAGATTATCGTTCTTGAGTGATTAGCCTATTCGGAAAAAATGTATATTCAATTTCTAACGCTCGCTTCTAAGTTTACGGAACGTCACTCTCCAAATATACAAAAAAAGACCCAACACACTTAAGAGAGTATGCAACCGTGCGAGCGTAAAAATAAAATGGGATTAACCTAAGGTTCCTTTTTTTTCCCTCACAAGTGTTTAGTAAAATGAACGAAGTTTTTATGGAGAACGTTAAGCAACATCTTAGCTCGACTTTCGTATTTTTTTTTTTTTCGTTACTTTAAATTAAAAAATATTAAAGTTTTACAATATTTATAGGCGAAAAAAAAAAAAAAGGGAAAAAATTGTTGAATCTCATTTTCTCAGGTTGCAGGGTTACCTACCCCCTTGAGGCACTTTTAATAGCCCCGCGTCAACACCACTAACACCCCATCCACGGTCCATCTACGCGAACAGAAATTTACTACCTAAAACCCAACCCTTACGAACTCGAGCCAAAAACCTACTCCCTCTTTCGTAAACTGTACGACAAACTTCGTTAACGCGTGCAACGTTGCCTCAGCCCCGTTCGAACTATCCGCTTGTGTCCCGCGACTCGTGCCGTAGCTCAAGGAACGCGTCGCAATATTTCCAGCGCGATTTTCTCCAACTAATGCACGCTGTATACAAGACGTGACTTTAGAAACCGGGGCCGGAGTTATTTCCCTCGGTGGACCGGGGTAGCGAGGTAGCGGTGCTCGCTGGCGGGAAATAAACAGTGGCGAGGAGCGCGCCTCCGCCACCGCCGGAAGATTTATCGTCAATTTCGTGGCATTCTCTCGTTCCCCGGGTTTTACGGCCACGCCACGCGGTCGGGGAAGGTCGTTCGTATTACTTAATCGAACGGACACGCACGTAACGTGCGCCAGTGGCCGACTAAGAGGAACGCTCTTTCCGTTGTTTGCCTCTCCATTCTTCCGGTTTGTTGCTCGATCGTGCGAGACGGCCGAACAATCCGGACTCGTTACGGGTCGCCGTTCACGCGGCTCCGCGATCGATCCGCGTGAACACCGGCACGCGTGTTCCGCGCTTCTTTTATGGATGACTGTTGTGGAATTAGTTCATCGGTGGGGTTAAAGCGTTGTAATCGCGGTGTACGGAGCACGTGCGTGCGATGGGATGTTTATTGGATTGGAGGGTTTTCCAGCGGTAGGGTAATTGGTAGAGGGTGGTTTTTTTCGTAGGCTGATGGTGACTGTGAGAAGGAGAACTTAACACTGGAACTACCGCACCGGTCAAAATGATTTGTTCGTAATTTCCCGTAGGAATTTTAGAAATTTACAGTGGCGCGTTTTTAGGGATTTTCTATAATTTTTTGTAAAAAGTATGCACAATGAATTATTACCTCTATTATAAGAATTCTTTCAAATACTCGTCATCTTGATTTCCTTGGTACAAATGAATTTATTTTAATCGTCGGTAGTTCTAGTGTTAATTAACTCTTGGAGAAAGGTGTTGCGTTTTAATAGGTATTTTTAAAGAGATTTTTTTTAGTTGGTTGTTTAATATCGTATCGACTGCTGAGTTCATTAGCGACTATATTGGTTGGTGGTAATTCGGCTTATTTTGTGTGGGTTTGAATAATATCCATTGGTGGATAAAAATATTAGACAATAGTTTTTATCATAGATAATAAAAGACCAATGCTGTTGAAATAGAGATAGACGTTGCACTGTTAGGTAAAATAATTAGATCAGTTGATGGATGCTGATATCTTCAAGAAAAATAAGCACGTTGTTGAAAAGAGATTTCTGTTTTGCTTATAAAATTTATAACGCGGGCAATCCTGTGTGTTTATGTTACGAGGATTAGGAGAAGGAGAACGGTCGGTCGGCTCTGGATAGTTTAATTGGTTGAAGCAATTACCCGACAAGCCAAAGATCCGGGTTCGAATCTAGGCAATCCGATCGGCCGACTATTTTCTTCTTATAATAAATAGGATTGCATTATGGGAATTAATAACATAAAATTGGGAAATGGAGTATCTAGCGGTAGCCTTCCAGCACAGGGTGTTAAGTGAAATCTAGATTTAAGGGATTATGCTATTGTAGAGATTATTTCATGCAAATCCGATGTGTTAATGCGTTGGAACTATTTAAATGATGTACTCGAACGTGCACGTAAGCTTTCCACTTGTACATTTAATCAGGCTAGTTATATGAATATCTAATTCCTTTCCCTTTATGTCTGTGCTTAAAATAACTAACGTACTCTATATTAAGGAACGCGTACATTAGATGAACGAATTACAAACCCGAAATAAACTAGATCGATGCCCTGATTCATCGTCACAATGTAATATGAAAATTAACTTATAAGGGTTTCTAAAAACGTGCCTCTAAGATGTAATTTTATTATACATTATTAAAGAAAAAGATTTTCTATAATATATGAATATTTTATCTCGTAAAATACTGTCTTACCAAATCTTTTCTTAGAACAAGAATTTCATCAGCGTGCGATTTAAAACGAAATAAAATTACAATTTAACAACCACTGTCGATCAAGACGATCTATAAAAAGTATTTGTCAACCATTGCATTTCTTTTATCCAAGTGTACTAAATTCATAAAAACGAACAAAAATATCGTACTGCGGGAATAAAATAAAAAAATCCAATGAAAAAGCAGAAAAACGGTTCGTTAAAAATTATACGCGCGTACAAATACTTGTCGTGGCCTGTGTACAATTCCGGAAGAACCACGTTCATCGTTCGGTTCGAGATTTTCCCCTTAAACTCGTCGACTCATCCATAACCTCGCGGAACGAGTTCGTCCAGTTCGCGTTCCCGTGCTCCGTTCCGCGCCTCCTTCGACCCGAGCGTTCCTCTGTTAGGCTAGCGCGTTCCGCTCCGGGATACCCAGTCACTGGCTAATCCGTGGATTAACGCGCGACACTATGGGAATTTATAGCGCGGAAAGACCGAGGAGATGGTAATCGCACGCACTGAAACGAGCTAAAGCGCGCGAATTTCTCGTCGGTCGGCAAACGTTCGCGAACTTTGCTTATATCTCCTTCTTCCTTCGAGATTCGCATTCGTCACGACGCCTCCAAATTAATCGATGCGTTTAATATCGAATATACGTCTTTGGCGAGACGCATCGTAGACAGATTCGAAACGTACCCGCTTCAAACCCGCTTCAAACCCGCTTCAAACGCAACGCAAGTTTCCAACGCATCCTGGACAAATCTAATTTTTTAACTGGCAAGAATTTGATCGTGGATTCGGTAATCTATATTCTCTGTCCGATGAATCGTGCAATTTTTAATTAGCCTTCAGGGTGTACGAAAACTCCGGTAACAGGTCATTGTTCGCGGCAAAAGCGTCCAGCCGATAAAGTGTTAAGACTAACCATAAGTTTGGATTGTCGTTTCGTAATTGAATCATGCCTACCGTTAGCCAACGGTATCGGCTAACAATTCTTACTGATTAAAACCGGGCACAGAAACTTGCTCAATTATAAATTCCATTTACAAATTAACCAATTCCAAACACCAGTTTCCTATAGCTCCGCTAAAACTCATCGACGAACGTAAGAAATTCATTCCACAATCGACTCGAGCAAACCCGACTAACGTCTCGCATAAACTTCGGTGTGTGTTCTCCGGCAAGAATCTCATTCGGTCGAGAACGNCGACGCATCGTAGACAGATTCGAAACGTACCCGCTTCAAACCCGCTTCAAATCCGCTTCAAACGCAACGCAAGTTTCCGACGCATCCTGGACAAATCTAATTTTTTAACTGGCAAGAATTTGATCGTGGATTCGGTAATCTATATTCTCTGTCCGATGAATCGTGCAATTTTTAATTAGCCTTCAGGGTGTACGAAAACTCCGGTAACAGGTCATTGTTCGCGGCAAAAGCGTCCAGCCAATAAAGTGTTAAGACTAACCATAAGTTTGGATTGTCGTTTCGTAATTGAATCATGCCTACCGTTAGCCAACGGTATCGGCTAACAATTCTTACTGATTAAAACCGGGCACAGAAACTTGCTCAATTATAAATTCCATTTACAAATTAACCAATTCCAAACACCAGTTTCCTATAGCTCCGCTAAAACTCATCGACGAACGTAAGAAATTCATTCCACAATCGACTCGAGCAAACCCGACTAACGTCTCGCATAAACTTCGGTGTGTGTTCTCCGGCAAGAATCTCATTCGGTCGAGAACGGGAGCGGCTGGAACGCGCGCATCGAGTATAATTTCGGGCAAATGGGAGGATAAGTGACGAGTCCCGAGTAGTCGAGTGGACGTTGAAGACGAGGTCGACGTCCTAGAACCATTCGAAAGCGGCCCGAGCTGAGTAGCCTCGTTAATCCTTGGAGTCGCGCGTTAAGTCGTCGCGTTAGAGACTTTTTCCAGCGTTGCAAAAAAAAGAAAAAAAAAATGGAAAAAACATGAAAAAACATGAAAAAACAAGAAAAAAAGAAGAGAGAGAGAGAAGGAAAGGAAAAAAAGAAAACTCGAAGTACCAGATGCGCTCTCGGAAGCGTTCTCGGAAGCTCTGACAAACGACACCGCGTCCCGACGCAATTAGCGCTTCGCGATCGGCAAACGAGCAGGGACTCGCGTTCTCGCTCGATTATCTAGTCGCGATACGGTCCATCGACTATGAATGAAGCGCGAGCCCGCTTGTCCTCTCGTGGGAAAGCTTTTGCCCCCTTACACGCGTTTGCCTGAGAAACGGCGTACACCGGGAATTCGTGGCAATTTGCTACTCGATATGTTGCCATTTCTTGTCTGATAATGCACAGGAAATGGTTTCATTAAAGGGAATAATTCCGTTTTTAAATCAGCTCTCCTGCTTTTACCGTCCCCCGATCGTTTTGCTTTCGTTTTGTTTTAAGGTTTGCGCGCGTTTCAGGCGGTCGAGGTAATTATGGTGTTCTTAGAGCAATGAGAAGGTTCATTCCGGTTGTTTATGCATAAGTAATGTCGGGTAGGCTGTTTCTGCGACTGTGTTTCTGGTTTCTTTACGACGGAGCTGTAAGAGGTATTTTTCTTGCGGCAGGATAGATTAGGGTGCCTATTATGCAGCATGAAACGTCGATAAACGACGTGGCGTCAATAAGGATACTAGATTGAAGTTTATAGTGCAATCTGTGAAGCAAGTCTCGGAATATTTAACAAAGAATTGACGTAAACTGAACTCAATTTATGTTGGAATGAATTGGACCGGTCACTAATTATTTATGCTGTCAAGGATTTATCGGAATAGGTATTTTATTTCAAATTAGCGGCGAGCTTTTTTTTTTAACGGTAGAACTACCGACGATTTAAGTCGACTAATTTTTACCGAATCAATTAAGGCGATAGATCTTTGGCTAATTTTATTCGACGAGAAATTTTCTCTCACAAATATTTATATTTCTTTCAACGAGTCGCTACGTGTACTCTAGATCACGGAAATTGCTTGAAAAAATGGTAAATATAAAGAACAGGCGACGCGTTAATATCAGCGTCATTTTATCAACTAATCAAAATTTGCAATCGTTTGCAAAAATAATACTCAGGCACGGTTCGGATTATTTGTCGCGGGTTCTCACTTTCGTTGTCGGGACTGGATCAATCGAAAGCCGAGGTACTCCATATTGAAATCTATACATCATGAATTTTTATTCCCGGCGTTCCCCCCAAAGTCACCTGCGGGCTTTATCGCGTTTTCATTTCGACCCCCTCTGGCCGGAAGTTTCGCGCCGCCGGACCGGGTCTAACTTTTTCAAACATCATTTGCCTTTGTAAAGCCATCGGGCGTTCCGTTGGTCGAAAATTGCTTTCGTCGAGTGTATCGGCCTCACGGGAACGTATTACACGCGTACGTTACGCGAGCTCGAACATATTTTTTTTTTCTGTCGCTATTTTTTTTTTCGCTGTTTTTTTTTTTTTTTTTTGTTTTTTTCCGAGTTCGTAGTCGTCTCTTTCTCGCATTGTAAGCCTTTAAAATGCGTGTTTTTTTAAAACGCTATCGCGAATCCTGAATGACATCTGTCCTGCAGCGTGGACGACGAACGAACGGTGGAAAATTGCGCGTTGAAAGGTCTGAGCTTTGAAATAAAATAAAATACGAAGCTCGGTGGAATCAATAATCCTTTTCGCGTTTAGAAATTTTGTCGCGTTTCGTGTATTGAAAATCGAATAGCTGTTGCGCTGTTCTGTGTTAGATATTTTTTCCGCTGGATACCAGGTGGTTCCATAAGCGATGCAGGCTTACGGAAAAATCCGACAACGAGATAGAAAGATGCATTAAATGAAAAATCAGAGAATCGGTGGGCAAATGAAATATTGTTGAACGAATAAATATGGAAAACTTTTTAGTTACTCACGATTGTGAATATATTGCTTTATTTTATCCTTTTAGAAGTAGATTTACTAGTAGAAGAGTTCGTTTAACACGTTAAGCGCCACGCCGGTCCCNCATTACTAGTAGAAGAGTTCGTTTAACACGTTAAGCGCCACGCCGGTCCCTGCGGACCGACGCTGAAATTTTCTTTTAGGCTTCGTTGATTTCCGAAAATTGATTGTATCAATTCCAAAAAATAATACCTTATAATTCATCAACGAGTTCATACCACTTTCCTTTCCAGTCCTCTACAATTTTCTTCTTAAATTCCTAATTATTTTGCGACCAAATGTTTTTCAATTATTATCACAGCACACAGCCTAAAAAAAAAATCGACGTGGCGTATAACGTGTTAAATATGTCCTGGTTTAAGTATCGAGTCACGTTAGGAGCTTTACCTTGTCAGGAATAAAATGAAATTATAATTTATGAACACTGGAACTAGCGTTTGCTGTTTTTATGTGTCATATTCTTATATGTTAAAGGAAGGCACCCATGTTTTACGTGTGTTTGTATAAACTCTACATTCCTAAAAGAAAAACTAAAATAACGGACTTTTTCTTAGCTGCCTACACTTTAGGGTATGATCATCAATTAGGGTTTGGTACGATTTTACGCGCTGACTTGTTTTTTCCTTAGTTCTAACCGTGCACCCGTCTTGTACACATCCTCCTAAGACTATCTAAATATATATTTTACTTCCACCGTGTCTTGAACATAATTATTTAAACGCTCCACCACGTAACCTCCTCAACATTATATCTTAATAATTTTCAACAGATTTGACAATCAATGCTGAAATAAAAGCTTCAACCGATATTTAGAGCAACTCTAGTACGATCTGATATCTCTACAGTAGATTTTATATATATTTTTTTTAACGTAAATCGCAAAATGCTTAGTTATATTAGCTTCGTAAGCAATAAATAATTAAACCCGCAACAACACAAAGTTTCGACAAGAAAATTCCTTGATTTCGAACAGAAACTACTCAGACAGACTCGTGATAATTAATCGCAAACCGACAGTCGTGGCTTGATTGGAAAATTATGAATACCTCGTACGTAATTGTGCAATTGTCGATTGTGACTTTTCTCTAAGTAAGAGCATGATCGATCTACTTGAAAGGCAATTGAGTGTTCCTGCGATTGCCCTCAAGCCCCATGAATGCAGCCCTCCGCTTTCGACCGCGATCGAATGCAACGCGATCGCGTTCCGTGCCTCTGCACAACCGTAACGCCATCGAGGAGAAAAAGAATATGTGTACGCGGCCAGTCGAACGTGGAAGATTAGTTTGCGACGCGAAAAATATGATACGATTAACAGCGTGCACCCCCTCTGCGAGATACGGTGAATTGTGATGTTGGTTTCGTACCGGTGCCACGAAAGTATCGATCAGAGGCGTTAGGAATTCTGTTCGCGTCGATTATCGAAACCTTTCACATATTTCTTTTTTGTATCTTTCTTTTTTGTACTTTTTCCACTCGTGTAGCTACGAAGAACATTTTTTTCTAGCAATTTGTAATATTTCTTTATTAATTCGCGATTAATAATTTGTTCGAAATTGATTACCTCGTTCGTTTTGCTTTCGAGAGAAATTATGTTATCTATACACCACGATTAATAAGCTCTTTTAATTTTATTATCTTCTTTGCGATTTTATGAAGAGGTAAACTTTTTTTTTTAATATTATTATTTTACAATTTTCTCACAGTTAATCCATCATTACTGGACCGCAGGTTTTTATGATCTTTAGAAAATTTAAAGCTGTAAAATTGCACAGAGTGCACGTAATGTGCAGAAATATACAAAATATCCAAATTATAGTGCTTCCTTTTTCTTTTTATCACAGTCTCAAAAATATGAATTTTCGTAAAAATCAGCGTTCTAATCATTATCGTTTAAAGCTACTCGTAACGTTAATCACCACCGACACTTAACCTTTAACAGCTCACCGCAAAATGACCCACGGCCTCTATAAATAAACCTGTCTTACAAAACACATATTATCGAGCGTCCATAACTTCGGTTTTCGCAAAAATTTCACCGAACAATTACGAGAATAGGGGCTTTCCCCTGTGTTTTCTAATCGGCCGCCTGTTACTTCTCGTAGTTCGTTAACCGCGACGCGATACACGTGGGTGGATCGTTAAGGATCACCTTTCGACGCTTCTCTCAAGAGAGGCAAGATTTTTCTCACGACCACGAGCACGATTTCGCGGCGTCTCGTTGGCGCTTTCGATGACAGAAATAAATATTCTCGCAAAAGCTCGATAACTTGTTAATCATGGATGCGCATAATTACGCGCGATCTTAGGTCTCTGATTTTATAATTAAATTCGTGAATCGGGTACGAGAAGACGGTCGATGAATGTTTCCTGGTTAAGTTAACAAGACAGGATAGACCCGTTGCACGCATACGTCGATCGTTACACTCGCTTCCCTCAGATCTAATTGATTCAATTAATTATTTTTACGTCTGTTTCTGTTTCTTAATAAATGGGATACGCGTATCCGACTGCTCCATTTATTCCCTCGTGTCTGGACTTGTAACACTTTTTATTCCTTGGTGAAACCAGGTTGGGATTCGTTATGGTTTATTATGGAAGCGTATCTCAGAGTTATATATGTATTTTTTTATTTTTTTTTATTTTTTTTTTCTGGAGCAGGAATCGCGAGAACGAGGGCAACGAGGGTAATAATTTTAATTATGAATGTTACAGAGTGTTGAAAGAACTTTCTGTTATTAATTACGTAAAAAAAAAAAAAAAAAAAAAAAAAA